>PVKV010002940.1:0-120505 GCA_004027835.1 Alouatta palliata
TCTTCCTCCTCCTCCTCCTCTTCTTCCTCCTCCTCCTCCTCTTCTTCCTCCTCCTCGTCCTCTTCTTCCTCCTCCTCCTCTTCCTCCTTCTCCTCCTCTTCCTCGTTCTCCTCCTTCTCTGCGTGAATGAAGGTTTGTCAGCAAGGAAATGGGACACAAGTTCTATTATGCTTACACTAAGCTTCTTGTATATGTAATTTGTATCTTTTGCCAAAATTGGTAAATTTGCAGACATTCTTTTAAGTACTGTTTTAGTATCACCATCTTTATATTCTGATGGGACTCAAATGATACAGATGTTTGATCCTTTGCTACAGGTTCACATATCCCTGAGATTCTGTTCAGTTGGGCTGTCTTTTCCCATTCAAACTGATTGTCCTGGTTCTTGATATGGTAAGTAAATGTCTACTGTTTTCTGGACAGATTGAGTATTAGGCTATGAGAATCCAGATCTTATTTAAATCTTCCGTTTCAGCAGGACTCCTCTGGTACCACTCTGGCAGATATGCTACCTCATTACTGCCAGGTGAGGGTAGCCTTCATTGATACCCAAAGCGGAAAGTGTGCTCTGTTACTGATCAGCAGGGTTGGGAGTTTAGGTTCCCACTAGGTCTCTGATGGCATCGTCCTATCTGGGAGGAGAAGAGGTACCTTCTTACTTTGTCCCACATGACCTTTACTGATACTAGGCAGAAGGAGGAGGCAGTTTTCATTATTGCTTGAGGTCATAAACATCCTTTATTTTTCCTATTCATTTTCTTTGGACACTGTGATGGTTAATAGTGAGTGTCAAGTTGATTGGGTTGAAGGATGCAAAGTCTTGTTCCTGGGTGCGTCTGTGAGGGTGTTGCCAGAGGAGATTAACTTTTGAGTCAGTGAACTGGGAGAGGCAGACCCACCCTCAATCCAGGTGGGTGCTAATCAGCTGCCAGTGTAGCCAGAATAAAAAGTGGGCAGATGAATGTGGAGAGATGAGACTAGCTTAGCCTCCCAGCCTACATCTTTTTCCTGCGCTGTATGCTTCCTGCCCTCACACATCAGAATCCAAGTTCTTCAGCTTTGGGACTCAGACTTGCCTCCTTGCTCCTCAGCTTGCAGACAGCCTATTGGGGAACGTTGTGATTGTGTGAGTTAATACTCCTTAATAAACTCCCTTCTATATATCTACTCTATTCGTTCTGTCCCTCTAGAAAACCCTGTCTAATACAGACACTAACATGGCAAGAGGGAATTGAGTGTCTTGTATCAGCTGGGTCAGCATGTAGATTGATTGCCTGCATGGTCTCCACTGACTCTACGAAGGGGTGACAGGAGTTACCTTGGGACAGAAATAAAGGTCTTGGTTTCTTACTCAGCCTTCTCTGGTACCATCTTGTGGGGGAATCTGCATACCATGTTTCTGCCAGTGAGGGTGGAGTCCAAACTCCCTTCTAGCCTTTGCTGATGGGGTTGGGGTGAGACTGCAGGTTTTTTCTTTCTTTCCATAAATGTTTGACTGGAGTTGCGCTGTTATTATCTAGAAGTTTTCTGTCTTGCTAGGCCCCTTTCCTCCTCTTTTGGTTAGAGAGAGCAGGCTTTTCTTGGGAAAATCTCTTTGCTACAGCTGATATTTCTGGGTTGCTGGTTTCTCTAGCACCGGATGCAGGATGTATGAGATAAAAGAGAAACTCAGGAAATGCACTGCTGTCATTCTTTGGTCCCATGGTCCCTAGCCAGTCTTGTCTCCACTTTTAGAGACTTCTAATGTTTCCTTTGCATATAGTGTCTGAGGTTTTGATCTGTACTTAGTAGAGGAATAGGGTAAAGTATGTCCACTCCATCTTTTGAGACTTATGTTTTAATATAGTAAAAATTTGACTTTTATCTCTTCTTTCCAAACAGTTGATTCCACATTGGAAGAGTAGTACAGCTGAAATTTTAATAACAATAAGGGGAAAGAAAGTATCATTACTTACAATGTGGAAAATGAGATACTATTAAGCCTCTACATTTCCGTACGCACAAAGGGAGTTAACCTAGCCTTAACATTTAAAAATAAGGAACTCTTCTCGAGCAAGTAATTACTGACAAAAATCATCCCAGAACTTAAAGTATAACTTAAAAAAAATGAAAAGGAGACAAAAAGTAATACCTGTTTTCCATAATACTTCAAAATAAAACATTTTTTTTAAAAGTGTATTTATAAAAAAATGTGTTTGAGAGATTAGCCCTTTGAAATGAAAATATTCTTTATTCTATCATCCAAATTGTTTAGGAATATTTAATATGACTTATACTGCCCATTATTCTCAGTGAGTCATGCTCTTTTTTTTCTTACTGTGATACAATGCTTCCGATTATTTTACTTATGTATAAACTTTTATTATTTGATATCCCCAGGTTATTGGATCTTCTAGAAAAGAGTTTAACCCCACAGCATATGATTCAGTAAATACTTGAAGCTAAATAGCCCCAAGAAGAACAACATAAAAAGACTTCCTTGTCGTAGGTGATTTATCTTTGGTCATAGAACACAGAATTTCACAGATAGGGAGAACCTAAGTGCTTTTTCACACCACTAGTCATCTTAAATGTATGTCCAACAGAGATGACATGAAACAAATATTAAAGCAGTGTGCCACTGGAAGCAGAGTGAGGTTGAAGTCATAGTGTAAATATACCTTAAGAAGTGTAAATGATATAGGTAGATCTAGGATAAAAGGAATGTGTCTCTCTTGAAGAGATGAGTGCTTAGCAGTTGATAATGGAAAAAATAATAATGGAGAAATTTTTTATTTAGGAGATTAATTTATGATTAAGAAGCTTTGTAAAGACAATATTCAAATCTTGAATGATTGGTGCTATACTGCTCTGGAAAAAATGGTGTATATTTTGGAGTATGTGCTGGTAAGTCAGAAACTTCTAGAGTAAAACAGACTTCCTTATTTGCTGTCTGTTTATATGGATTTTTGCACATGTTAAATATAAATTATTTCTATTAGGAAAATAATAGCACACATAAAAAAATTCTAATAGCCAATCAACCTAAATGCCCATCAGTGGTGATCTGGATAAAGAAAATGTGATATGTATACACCATGGAATACTATGCAGCCATAAAAAAGAACAAGATCATGTTCTTTGCAGGAACATGGATGGATCTGGAGGCCATTATCTTTAGCAAGCTAACACAGGAACAGAAAACCAAAACCACATGTTCTCACTTACAAGTGGGACTTAAATTATAACACATGGACACATACAGGGGAACAACACACACTGGGACTTATTGGAAGTTGGAGGTTGGGAGGAGGGAGAGGATTAGGGTAACTTACTAATGAGTACAAGGCTTAATACCTGAATGATACAATAATCTGTGTAACAGACCCCTATGACACACAGTTACTGGTGTAACAAACCTGGACATGTACCCCTGAACTTAAATTAAGAAAGAACATGTGTTCTAAAAAAAAGAGAAAAATTCCAATAACCTTTAATTTTACTGTTTTACCTATATTAGTATATCAAGAGGTTCCAGCTCACATATGTAACTAAAGTTGAAAAAGTATGAATGATTTGTTACATCTAGAAAGTTTCTTTAGCTCTATTATAGGAAGGACTAAACTTTTCTTGGGAAAAAATTTATTTTAAGAGAGATTAATGACGCCTGACTCACAGACAGATGGAAAGATAATCTTGAGGTTATCATAATGTAAATCACTCAGAATATCTAGACCATTTTCTTCTATTCATCCCCTGCAATTCAAGCAAGGAGCAAAGACTACCACTTTGGGAGGGGCATTTCCCCTCAGGACAGGCCTGGAGCCTTTGCAAAAAGTGACCTGAGATCCTTGTAGCCATCCTCAGAGTGTCAGATAGGTGCATACTAACAATATGTTCAAAGGCCACTATATGAGACACCTTGTGAGATTTCATGAGTATTCCAGAGAGACTGCAGTAGGAGCTAGAAATGTCATTGGGGATAAGAATTCTGAAGATGAGAGCTGAGTCAGTAAAAACAGTTTGTTTTGTTTTACTTCTCTAAGTAGATGCTATCTAGAAAGACAACAATTAGAAACCTAAATTATTTTCAAAATTTATATTTGGAGCTAATTTATAGCACATATTTGAAAACTAGTTATATTAATTTAAAGCTATCTTTTGACACTGGCCAAATAAAAATACGTTGATCAACCACTCTTTCCAAAAGACTAGGTTCCAGAGACTTGTGCTGAGCCACAAATATTTGCTGCTATGTCTCAACATATAATGAGCATTTTGAGCTTATAGAGGAGAAAAAGTAATATATTTTTCTCACCCATATACAAGAAAGATTAACAAAAAAAAGCATAACAAATTTATTTAACATAAGTTTTACATGATATGGGGGCTTTCAGAAATGAATATCCAAAGACTCAGGATAAAATGTTTATTTTTATGGCTTAGGTTTGATGAAGAATTTTATTTTCATTTTATAAATCTTTTTAAAATGTATTTTCTCATTAAGCTTTGTTTTGCTGGGTCTCAAATTCTGTGACAAATTTTTGGTCAAGTTGTTTTCATTAAAAATCACTGATTTAAAAAAAAAAACTTATAAAACAGCCACATGCAAAAACAGAAAAGAACAAACAAAAAAGGCCCACAAAACATTCTCCTTTTCTTTTAAAGATTTTATGATGCATTATTATCATTAGCCAGTCTTTATTAAACTTAAATGGCCCGTTGAAACAGTATTGAGATTGTTCTTCCATAACTGATTAAGACTGGGATGGCAGGAATTAGGGATACTATTCATTTAGCCTTCTGAGCTCTCTTGGGGGACTTGGTGACCTTACCAGCTCCCAGCAGCCTTCCTGTCCACTGCTTTGATGGCACCCACAGCATTACGGATAGCAAAAGGACCTAGAGGAGGATAGTCAGAGGAGCCCTCAAAATACATGGCTTGCCAGGAACCACATCAACGAATGGCAGCATCACCAGAATTCAAGAATGTAGGACCATTTTCCAGCTTCTTACCAGAATGGCAATCAATCTTTTCCTTCAACTCAGTAAACTTGCAAGCAATGTGAGCTGTGTGACAATCCAGTACAGGGGCGCTGCCACCAAGGATTTGGCGTGGATGGTTCAGGACAATCAGCTGAGCAGTGAAGCCAGGTGCTTCCATTGCTGGGTCATTTTTGCTCTCACCAACATCAACATTGCCACAACGGACATCTTTGACAGACACATTCTTGACATTGAAGCCCACACTGTCCCCAGGAAGAGCTTCACTCAAAGCTTCATGGTGCATTTCAACAGACTTTATTTCAGTTGTTACATTGACTAGCACAAAGGCGACACCATGCTGGGTTTGAGAACGCCAGTCTCCACTCAGCCCAAAGAAACATTACCAATACCACCGAGTTTGTAGACATCCTGGAAAGGCAGATGCAGCTTATCAGCTGTGGTTCCACTGGCATTGCCATCTTTGCAGGTGACTTTTCACCCAGTGAACCCAGGCATGTGAGCACTTGGCTCCAGCATTTTGTCTCCATTCCAACCAGAAATTGGCACAAATGCTACTATGGCAGATTTGTAGCCAGTTACTGTAAGTGCTGACTTCCTTAGCAATTTCCTTATATTTCTTCTGGCTGTAGAGTGGCTCAGTGGAATCCATTTCGCTAACACCAACAATTAGTTCTTTCACACTCAGTGTGGAAGCCAGAAGGGCATGCTAATGGGTCTGCCCATTCTTAGAGATGCCAGCTTCAAATTCATTCACTGTGACATATATGTGAGCGGCAACAATCGGGACAGCACAGCCAGCCTGAGAAGTGCCTGTAATCAGGTTTTTGATAAAGTCTCTGTGTCCTGGGGCATTGATGATAGTGGTATCTGACGGTCTCAGATTTCCAGGGGGGACTATCAATGGTGACATCACACTCAAGCTCAGCTCTCAGTTTATCCAAGACCCAGGAACCCTCAAAGGAGCCCTTTCCCATCTCAGCAGCCTCCTTCTCAAAGTTTTCAGTGGTTCTTTTGTCAATGCCACTACATTTATAGATCAGATGGCTGGTAGTGGCGTACTGGCCTGAACCTGGTGTCGAATGATAACAATGTTGATATGAATTTTATTCCTTTTCCATTGTGGCTTTTATGGTTGGTTTTCACAATACCTGTGTTCTGGTGGCAAACCTGTTAAAAAAAATTAAAAAGCCATTTTTGTTTTTTTTTTTAATTCAGTTCTGTATTTGAGGCCTCAAGAATGTTTCTTTTGGAACTACTAAATATGCTTTTATACCTCAACTGGACATGTGACCGTGAGCAAGTAAGTCATGAAACCTCTTTGGTAACAAGTCCCTGGACGGTGACCTAAGTTTCTTACCTTTGCCCCTCCCCAGCACCTCCCACCACCTTGGATGAGAGGAAGGCTAGAGGTAGGCTGAAGTTGCTTTTCTGCCTATGTGAGATAAAGCTCTTGTGAAATATTTTTCACTAGAGAATAGGCCATTATTATTCACCTGGAGAACACATTGGTCATGCTTCAAAGTGGTATTTTTCACCCCTTCCTGCCAAAAATAAGAAGTGAGCTTTCTTGGCTCTTCAGACCTGCTAGATTTCCATAAAAGTATTGAGAATGCAGCCCCAAGGAGTCTTCCACTCTTAAGGAAGTCTGCACTTAACCCTCATCAATTCATCACATTACTATTTAACTGTCTCTCCAGGTTTATGGTTCCCGCATCTTTTGTGCTGGATCAACTGAAATCCGCTATGTTTTTATGAATTTGTCCATCTTTCCAGATTTCTGAAGCTGGATTGCCCTGCAACCTCAAGAAAATTATATTTCCCCCAATTTGTTCAGTTATTTCTTCTTATAAATCCCTGAGTGACAACTTCAAAGCTCTTTACATTTTGGAACTAAAACTTAAAATATCAATTTTTTAAAATAAAAATTTACATTAACTATATTTGCCACTTGTCTCATTAGGTTATGAGTTATATTCTTAACAGGTACCTCATTAGAGACAAAAGTGGCTCATATTCCTGGTAGAATTTTTTGTGTACTCCTAATATTGTTCTTTAGCAACTATGACATATATACCCTACATAAAGGTCCTTTTGCCACTATAGACATTATCTGTAGTTCATTTTCAAGAATTCTACAAGAGTTCAGGCAAGGATCAAGTCTAAACTATTCAGACTGATATAACAGGTTTCTGTCACACATTGACAGGTTCAAACATCCTCTTTCAGTCCAAACATTTCTGGCACACATTTATATGAACTTTGATTCAGGAGGTATAAAAAGTGCTATCAATCTACCCAACAAAAGTCTGTTATGGGTATGATTTATCCTTGCCTAGCAAGGATATTTTTATTTTATTTTTATTTGAGACAGAGTCCCACTCTGTCACCCAAGCTGTAGTGCCCTGGTGTGATCTCAGCTCACTGCAACTTCTGCCTCCTGGGTTCAAACAATTCTTATGACTCACCCTCCCAAGTAACTAGGATTGCAAGCATGTGTCACCATGCCCAACTAATTTCTGTATTTTTAGTAGAGACACGGTTTTGCTGTGTTGGCCAGGCTAGTCTCAAACTCCTGGTCTAACGTAATCCACTGCCTCGGCCTCCCAAAGTGGTGGAATTATAGGCATGAGCCACTGTGCCTGGCCATAGCAACAATTTTAGTGAGAGCTGTGGAGAGCTGAAAATCTCTAGCAGGCCTCTGGGTTGTTCAGTTCCACCGTCCTTTCCAACTCATCAGTTGAAAGTAGAAAGTAGAAAAGGAAGTGCCCATATTTCCTTTCTTTCTTTATATTTTTTCCATGTCAGAAAAGAAATTGAAAATCGGAGGTGAGGAATCCCAGAAGCATATATTAACTATACCTTGTATTGCTCTGACACTGATAAGAACTTATGCTTTGCCTCATATTCCTCAGAAGACATAAAATGGTAAGGCAGAAACATTTCTAGGGTGGGTGTGTAATGGCCTCTGTGAACCCTCTCCCCAGTGAAACAACTATCACTCATGAAAATTATTTTTAAAAAAACATTTAGTCCCTGGAAACTGTCCTAAGAACATAGAGCAAATGGAGAAGTATTTATTCAAGTAAAAACTATTATACTAAATCTGAGTAAGAACTATGGAAGTCTGTGACATTAAAGACATGCCTCATCCCCGGCTCAGTGTGATTTAAGCCCTATTTTCAATGGGTTCAGCCAAGAATAGGAGGCTCACTTCACTCTCATCTGACAATCTAGGGCAGCAGTTTTTTCCTGGAAGGGACAGCTTAGTCAAGAAGGAACAGAGGAGTGAACTATGAGATATTTAGAAAAAGAAAAGCAAAACGGTAGCCATAAGTCAAACCATATTAATAGCATTAGGTGCACATGCTTTTGGCGATCTAACCAAAGACAGGAATTGTTGGATTGTGTTAAAAAAAACAAGATTCAAAGACACATTGTGTATTAGCGGCACACTTCAGATTCAAATATAAAAATAGGTTGAAAGTTAAAGAATAAAAAATTTTGTATCATGCATGTAGCAACCCTAAAAGAGCTGGAGTGACTATACTAATATTACCAAAAAAAAAAAAAAAAAAAAAAGAATTTTTAAAAAGACAATGTTGCTAGAGATAAAGGAAGATGTTTTTCATTAAAAGGGTCAGTTTATCAGGAAGATAATAATTACAGACATATATTTATTTATTATTTATTTTCCTTTGTTTTTTATTGTACTTAAGGTTCTGGGATACATGTGCAGATCATGCAGGATTGTTGCATAGGTACACACATGCAATGTGGTTTGCTGCGTCGATCCTCACGTCACCTACATCTGACATTTCTCTCCAAGTTATCCCTCCCTGACCTCCCCCCACCCCACTGTCCCTCCCTTGGCGCTCCCCAACAGATCCCAGTGTCTGATGCTTCCCTCCCTGTGTTCCTGTGTTCTCATTGATCAACACCCACGTACGAGGGAGAACATGAGGTGTTTGTTTCTGTTCTTTTTTGTTTGTTTCTGTCAGTTTGATGAGAAGGATGGTTTCCAGATTCATCCATGTCCCTAAAAAGGGCATGAACTCATCATTTTTTAAGGCTGCATAATATTCCATGGTGTACATGTGCCACATTTTCCTTGTCCAGTCTATCGTCAGTGGGCATTTGGGTTGGTTCCAGGTTTTTGCTATTGTAAACAGTGCCACTATGAACATTCGTGTGCTTGCATCTTTATAACAGAACCATTTGTAGACTTAGACCCCCACACAATAACAGTGGGAGACTTTAATACTACTTTGTCAATATTAGACAGATCAACGACACAGAAAATTAACAAGGATACCCAGGACTTGAACAAGTAAACTCAATAAACCTGGAACAAGTTTACTCAATTTACCTGGAACAAGTAAACTCAATAAACATTTACCAAACTCTCCAACCCAAATCCACAAAATATACATTTTTCTCAGTATCAAATCACACCTATTCTGAAAGTGACCACATAATTGGAAGTAAATCATTCCTCAGCAATTGTACAGCATCCCACAGGCTTAAATGAAATATTGATTGGCTGCTTGTTTGTTATTTCCCTCCCTTACTCCTTCCTGTCTCCATTGGTAAACACAATTATTGGCATAAAAGAAGTTTAATACCCATCTTTAGACTGTATTCTAGCCTGGGCAGTAGAGCAAGATTTCCGTTCTCTCTCCCTCTTTCTCTTTTTCTTTCTTTCTTTCATTCTCTTTTTTCTTTCTTTCTCTCTTTCTTCTTTTCTTTCTTTTTCTTTCAAAAAAAAAAAGAAAAATAGTAAAGCATAAAATTAATTTTTTAATTAAAAAAAATCAGAGTTCAGGTTCCAGCTCTGCCACTTGCAGATACTCAGTATTTTTCCTCATTTATAAGATAGGCATAATAAGACCTATTTCAGAGATTTTTTTTTACATGAACTGAGATAATAGATTTGACAACACTTTTCTGTCAATATTACATATTTCTACCCTTGGCTGGCACAGCAGGAGTTCCTAAAGAAAATGTATTGTGCATGGCCAAGACACAAAAACATGTATGAACCCTACATGTAAGGACAGACCATGAGATCATCAAGAGAATCCTCATAAAAAATAAAAATAAAATAACAGAACCATTTGTAATCCTTTGGATATACCCAGGAATGGTAATAGTGGGTCAAATGGAATTTCTATTTCTAGGTCGTTGAGGAAGCTCCACACTGTCTTCCACGCTGGTTAAACTAGTTTACGCTCCCACCAACAGTGTAAAACTGTTCCTATTTCTCCACATCCTCTCCAGCATCTGTTGTCTCCAGATTTTTTAATGATTGCCATTGTAACTGATGTGAGGTGGTATCTCAATGTGGTTTTGATTTGCATTTCTCTAATGACCAGTGATGATTAGCTTTTTTTCATTTGTTTGTTGGCCTCATATATGTCTTCTTTTGAAAAGTGTCTTTTCATATCCTTTGCTTTTTTTTTTTTTTTTTTTTTTTTTTTTTTTTTTTTTTTTTTTTTTTTTTTTTTTTTTTTTTTTTTTTGTAAATCTGTTTTAGTTCTTTGTAGATTCTGGGTATTAGCCCTTTGTCAGATGGGTAGATTGCAAAAATTTTTTCCCATTCTGTTGGTTGCTGGTTCACTCTAATGATTCTTTCTTTTGCTGTACAGAAGTTCTGGAGTTTAATTAGATCCCATTTGTCTATTTTAGCTTTTGTTGCCAATGCTTTTGGTGATTTAGTCATGAAGTCCTTGCCTATGGCTATGTCCTGAATGGTTTTGCCTAGGTTTTCTTCTATAGGGTTTTTATGGTGTTAGGTCTTATGTTTAAGTCTTTAATCCATCTGGAGTTAATTTTAGTGTAAGGTGTCAGAGAGGTGTCTAGTTTCTGCTTTCTGCACATAGCTAGCCAGTATTGCCAACACCATTTATTAAACAGGGAATCCTTTCCCCATTGCTTGTTTTTGTCGGGTTTGTCAAAGATCAGATGGTTGTAGATGTGTGACATTGCTTCCTAGGCCTCTGTTCTGTTCCATTGGTCTATATCTCTATTTTGGTAACAGTACCATGCTGTTTTGATTACTGTAGCATTGAGTATAGTTTGAAGTCAGGTAGAATGATGCCTCCAGCTTTGTTCTTTTGTTTAAGACTGTCTTGGCTATGTGGGCTCTTTTGGTTCCATATGAGATTTAAGGTGGTTTTTTCCAGTTCTGGGAAGAAGGTCATTGATAGCTTGATGGGGATAGCATTGAATCTATAAATTACTTTGGGCAGTATGGCCATTTTCAATATATTGATTCTTCCTAACCATGAGCAAGGAATGTTTTTCCATCTGTTTGTGTCCTCTCTTTTTTCCTTGAGCAGTGGTTTGTAGTTCTCTTTGAAGAGGTCCTTTACATTCTTTGTTAGTTGTATTCCGAGGTATTTTATTCTCTTTATAACAATTGTGAATGGGAGTTCACTCATGATTTGGCTCTCTGTTAGTCTGTATTGGTGTGTAGAAATGCTTGTGATTTCTGCACATTGAGTTTGTATCCTGAGACTGCTGAAGTTGCTTATCAGTTTAAGATTTTGGGCTGAGATGATAGGTTCTTCCAAATATATAATCATGTCATCTGCAAATAGAGACATTTTGACTTCCTCCTTTCCTAAATGAATACCCTGTATTTCTTTTTCTTGCCTAATTGCTCTGGCTAGATTTCCAATATTATATTGAATAGGAGTGGTGAGAGAGGGCATCCTTGTGTAGTGCCAGATTTCAAAGGGAATGCTTCCAGTTTTTGTCCATTGACTATGATATTGGCTGTAGGTTTGTTGTAAATAGCTTTTATTATTTTGAGATATGTTCCTTCGATACCTAGTTTATTGAGAGTTTTTAGCATAAAGAGCTGTTGAATTTTGTCAAAGGCCTTCTCTGCATCTATTGAGAAAATCATATGTTTTTTGTCTTTGGTTCTGTTTATGTGGTGAATTATGTTTATAGACTTGCATATGTTGAACCAGCCTTGCATCCCTGGGATGAATCCTACTTGATTGTGATGAATAAGCTTTTTGATGTGCTGTTGCAATTGGTTTGCCAGTATTTTATTGAAGCTTTTTGCATCTGTGTTCATGATGGATATTGGCCTGAAGTTTTCTTTTTTCGTTGAGTCTCTGCCAGATTTTGGTATCAAGATGATGTTGATCTCATAAAATGATTTGGGAAGGATTCCCTCTTTTTGGATTGTTTGAAATAATTTCAAAAGGAATGGTACGAGCTCCTCTTTGTACATCTGGTAGAATTCAGCTGGGAACGCATCTGGACCTCGACTTTTTTTGTTGGTAGGCTACTAATTGCTGCCTCAACTTCAGTCCCCATTATTGGTCTATTCAGGGTTTCAGCTTGTCCTGGTTTAGGCTTGGCAGGGTGCAAGTGTCCAGGAATTTATTCATTTCTTCCAGGTTTACTGGTTTAATGTGCATAGAGTTGTTTGTAGTAATCTCTGATAGTAATTTGCAGTTCTGTTGAATCAGTGCTGATATCTCCTTTATCGTTTTTTATTGCATCTATTTAATTCTTCTCCCTTTTCTTTTTTATTAATCTGGCTAACAGTCTGTCTATTTTGTTGCTCTTCTCAAAAAATCAGCTCTGGGATTTACTGATTTTTTGAAGGGTTTTTTTGTGTTTCTATCTCCTTCAGCACTGCTCTGATCTTAGTTATTTCTTGTCTTCTGCTAGGTTTTGAGTTGTTTTATCTTGCTCCTCTAGCTCTTTAAATTTTGACAATAGGGTGTCGATTTTAGATCTTTCCTCACTTCTCTGGTGGGCATTTATTGCTATAAATTTCCCTCTCAACACTGCTTTAAATGTGTCCCAGAGATTCTGGTATGTTGTGTCTTCATTTTCGTTGGTTTCAAATAACATGTTTATTTCTGCCTTCATTTCATTGTTTATCCAGTCGACATTCAGGAGCAGGTTGTTCAGTTTCCAGGCAGTTGTGCATTTCTGAATTAGTTTCTTAATTCTGAGTTCTAATTTGATTGCCCTGTGGTCTGAGAGACTGTTTGTCATGATTTCCTTTCTTTTGCATTTGCTGAGGAGTGATTTATTTCCAATTATGTGGTCAGTTTTAGAGTAGGTGCCATGCGGTGCTGAGAATAATGTATATTCTGTAGATTTGGGGTGGAGATTTCTGTAGATATATATTAGGTTTGCTTGGTCCAGATCTGAGTTCAAGTTCTGGATATCCTTGTTAATTTTCTGTCTTGTTGATCTGTCTAATATTGACAATGGAGTGTTAAAGTCTCCTACTATTATTGTGTGGGAGTCTGTCTCTTTGTAAGTCATTAAGAACTTGCTTTATGTACCTGGGTGCTCCTGTATTGGGTGCATATCTATTTAGGATTGCTAGTTCTTTTTGTTGCAGTGATCCTTTTACCATTTTGTAATGTCCTTCTTTGTCTCTTTTGATCTTTGTTGATTTAAACTCCATTTTATCAGAGACTAGGATTGCAACTCCTTTTTTTTTCTCTCCATTTGCTTGATAAATCTTCCACCATCCCTTTATTTTAAGCCTGTGTGTATCCTTCCATGTGAGATGGGTTCCCTGAATACAGCACACCGATGGGTCTTGACTTTTTATCCAATTTGCCAGTCTGTGTCTTTTGATTGGGGCATTTAGCCCATTTACATTTAAGGTTAATACTGTTATGGGTGAATTTGATCCTGCCATTTTGATGGTAGCTGGATGTTTTGCCGTTAGTTGATGCATTTTCTTCATCATGTTGATGGTCTTTACCATTTGGTACGTTTTTGGAGTGGTTGGTACTGGTTGTCCCTTTCCTTGTTTAATGCTTCTTTCAGGACCTCTTGTAAGGCAGGCCTGGTGGTGACAAAATCTCTCAGCGGTTGCTTGTTCATAAAGGATTTTATTTTTCCTTCACTTATGAAGCTTAGTTTGGCTGGATATGAAATTCTAGGTTGAAAGTTCTTTTCTTTAAGGCTGTTGAATATTGGCCCCCACTCTCTTCTGGCTTGTAGGGTTTCTGCCAAGAGATCTGATATGTCTGATGGGCTTCCTTCTGTGGGTAACCTGATCTTTCTGTCTGTCTTCCATTAGCATTTTTCCCTTTATTTCAATGCTGTTGAATCTTACGATTATGTGCCTTGGGGTTGTGCTTCCTGAGGAATACCTTTGTGGTATTCTTTGTATTTCCTGGACTTAAATGTTGGTCTGCCTTGCTAGGTTGGGGAAGTTCTCCCGGGTAATATCCTGAAGAGTGTTTTCCAGCTTGGATTCATTCTCTCTGTCACATTCAGGTACACCTATCAATCATAGATTAGATGTTTTCACATAATCCCATATTTCTTGGAGGCATTGTTCATTTCCTTTCACTCTTTTTTCGCTATTCTTGCCTTCTTGTTTTATTTCATTGAGTTGATCTTCAATATCTGATATCTTTTCTTCTGCTTGGTCGATTCGGCTATTGAAACTTGTATATGCTTCTCAAAGTTCACTTGCTGTGTTTTTCAGCTCCATCGGTTCATTTATATTCTTCTTTAAGGTGTTTATTCCAGTTAGCATCTCATCTAATCTTTTTTCTAGATTCTTAGTTTCTTTGTCTTGGGTTAGCACAGATTCTTTTAACTCTGAGAAGTTTGTTATTACCCACCTTCTGAAGCCTGTTTCTCTGAATTCATCAGATTCATTCTCCATCCATTTTTGATCCCTAGCTACTGAGGAGTTGTGATCCCTTGGAGGAGGAAAGGCATTCTGGCTTTTGGTGTTTTCATCCTTTTTGCACTGGTTTCTTTCCATCTTAGTGGCTTCATCTACCTGTGGTCTTTGTAGTTGGTAACTTTTGGATGGGGTCTCTGAGTGGACATCCTTTTTGTTGATGTTGAAGCTATTTCTTTCTGTTTGTTAGTTTTCCTTCTAAGAGTCAGGCCCCTCTCCTGCAGGTCTGCTGGAGGTCCACTCCAAACCCTGCTTGCTTGGGGATCACCCATGGGGACTGCAGAACAGTAAGGGTTGCTGCCAGTTTCTTCTTCTGTTATCTTTTTCCCAAAAGGGTAATCACCTGATGTCAGCCTGAGCTCGCCTTTATGAGGTGTCTCTTTGGGTATACGGGCATCAGGAAGCTTCTTGAGGAGACAGTATGTCCCTTATAGGAGCTCCAGTGCTGTGCTGGGAGCTCCGTTGTTCTGCGCAGAACTGCTGGGCAGGTATGTTTAAGTCTGCTGCAGGGGAACTCATAACTGCCTCTTTTCCCAGGTGCTCTGACCTAGGAAGGTCAGCTTTATTTATAGGTTCCTGATGTGATGCTGCCTTTTTTCATAGATGCCCCGCCCTGCACGGAGTAGTCTAGTCACAGTCTGCCAGCAGAGGCGTTGCTGACTGACACAGTCTCTGCCCTGCTGCTGTGTGCACTGCCTCAGTCGTGGTGGACTGCCTCAGTAGTGGCGGACATCCTCCCCCACCCTGAGCTGTACCGTCCCGGTCCAGCTGCACTTGCTGCGAAACTCTCAATCCAGAGCATTTCAGATTGCTTGTTTTGTGAGGGTGGTACCCTCCAATCCAGATTGCCTGGCTCCCTGTCTCAGCCCTCTCCCTTTCAGTTGAATGGGTGGCTCTGTCTCCCAGGCATTCCAGGCGCCGGTTGAAACAGCCACCGAGATTTTTATGAGTTTCTGTGCACCAACCCGTGGCACCAGCCATGCTGAAACTCATGGTGCTTTTCGGCCCAGGAATCTCCTGGTCTGTGGGCAGTGAAAACTTGTTTGGAAATGCAGTGAGCACTCACCTTCTGCGTTGTTCTTGCTGGAACTGTACTCTGGAGCTGTTCCTATTTGGCCATCTTGGATCCTCCCTCCATAGACATATATGTATTTAACAACAGAATCCCAAAATGCATTAAGCAAAGACTAACAAAATTGAGGGGATGAAATGCACAATCCAACAATAATAATTGGAGGCTTTAATGGCCCACTTTTGATGATGGATAGAGTGACTAGAAGACCAATGAGGATGTAGAAGACTTTAACCCAATTAAAACAAATAGATATCTACAGAACACCTCAATTTGCAGAATATACATTGTCCAGCATACATGGAACATTCTCCAGAATGGACAACATACTGGGCTAAGAAATATGTGTCAGCAAATTTAACGGTGTTGAAATCACGCAAAATGTGTCCTCCCAACAAAATAGAATTGTTAGAAATCAATAATAGAAGGAACCTCAGGAAACTCATGAATATGTGGATATTAAGCAATCCACTCCTAAATAACCAATGAGTAAAGAAGACATTACAAAGTAAATTAGAAAATACTTTGAGATGAAAAAAATATAAATACAACATGCTAAAATTTGTGTTATACAGCTAAACAATGCTTAGAGTGAAATTTATTTGTGTAAATGCCTATATTTAAAAAAGAAGAAAACTTTAAATCAATTACCTAAACT
This sequence comes from Alouatta palliata, assembly GCA_004027835.1. Lineage (NCBI taxonomy): Eukaryota > Metazoa > Chordata > Mammalia > Primates > Atelidae > Alouatta > Alouatta palliata. Next base: position 16,408 of record PVKV010002940.1, read on the forward strand.
TTCACCTTGAAAAACCAGAAAAAGAAGGTCAAAGTAAATCTAAATCAAACAGAACAAAGAAAAGAATAACGATTAGAGGGGAAATAAAGAAAAAACATTACAGAAAATTAACAAAACAAAAAATATTTTCTTTAAAATCAACAAAATTGACAAATATTTAGCTATTATGGTCATGCTAACGAGAAAGAAGACTCAAATTGTGAAATCAGGAATCAATAGTTGACATGACTAATGCCTTTACAGAAATAAGTATGACTATAAGGAAATACTATGCAGAACTGTATGCCAGTAAATCTATGATACAATTACCATGTTCCTCAAAAGTTACAAACATTCAAAACTGACTCAATACGAAACTGAAAATCTAAGCAGACTTGTAATAAGCAAGGAAAATCTAAACATATTCATAATAAGCAAGAAAATTTAATTAGGAATTTTAAAATGTCTACAGACAACATTTTCATTCCAGATAGCTTCACTGGCAATTTTTATCAAACATTTAAAAATGAATACCAATCCTATACAAACTCTTCTGAAAATGGAAAAGGAGGAAACACTTATGACTTTATTCTATGGGGTCAGTATTGCCCTGATACCATAACCAGGCAAGGCAACTCAGGGAAAGGGCATACAGTACCAGTATTTTTTATGATTATTGATGCAAAAGCCTCTCCCAAAATATTTACAAACTGAATCCGGCAACACATACAAAAAAAGTTCACACCATGCCCCAGTGGGATTTATCTCAGGTTGAATTAACATATGAAAATGCATTAATATAACTGCCATATTAATAGAATAAAGGACAGATATCATGATCATGTCAATAGGCAATTTTTTAAAAAACAAAATCCAATATACTTGCATTGCTCTAGCCACAGCAGTAGTAGTAAAAGACTCAATTGAGAAGAAAGAAATAAATTACCAAATTACCTCTCCTTGAAGCAACATGGACCTTGTCATAGCAAGTCCTAAGGACTCCACTAAAAAACTATTAGAACCAGTAAACAATTTCAGCAAAGTTGCAGGATACAAGACCAATATATGAAAATCAACTATGTTTCTACACACTAGCAATGAACAATCTGAAAATGATGTTAAGAAAACAATTTCATCTACAATAGCATCAAAAAGAATAAAATACTTAGGAATATGTTTAATAAAAAATGGAAAACTTATAGTCAGAAAAATATACAACATTACTGGAAGAAATTATAAGATTTAAAGGAATAGAAAAATATTCCATATTTATAGATTAGAGGACTTAATATGTTAACATGACATTATTACTCCCCATCATGGTCTCCAGATTCAACAAAATCTCTATAAAGATCTCAGCTTTTTTTTTTTTTTTTTTTTGCCTAAGTGTAAAAACTAATTCTGAAATTCATATGGAATTTTAAGGGACCCAGAATATCCAAAATAATGTTGGAAAAAGAATAAAGTTCTAGGAATCACATTTCATGATTTCAAAACCTCTACAAAGTTAAAGCAATCAAGTCAGGGTGGAACTGGCTTAACTATAGATACATCAATCAATTGAATGGAATTTGAATCCAGAGACAAAGCCTTATCTCTGTGGTCAATTTACTTTAAACAACAATGTCATGTTATTTAATGGAGACATTTTTTTTTTTCGGTCAGTTGTGCTGAAACTACTGAAAATCCACATGCAAAAGAATGAAGACGAACCCATTTTATACACCATACACAGCATTAACTGAAATTGATCACAGACCTACATTATAGCTGAAACTATAAACATCTTATAACGTAAATCTTCATGGCCTTTAGTTAGATATTGCCTTCTTAGATGCAACATTAAAAGTACAGCCAACCAAAGGAAAAAAAAAAAAAACAGGTATACTGTTTTTGTCAAAGTAAAAACTTTTGCGACACAAAAAATATCATGAAAGCATATAGAGGGAGAAAAAAGGTAAATTATGTATCTAATAAGAGATTTGTATCCAAATATATTTAAAAGCATTTGAAAAGATGTTCAACATCATTAGTCATTATGGAATGCAAATCAAAACCACAATGAAAAGCCGCTTCATACCCACCAGGATAGTTGTAATTACATAGGTAGAAAATAACTAGTGTTAGAATGTGGAGAAATGGGAACGTTTATATATTGTTGGTGGGGATGTAAAATTGTGCGACTGCTTTTGGAAATTGACAGTTCTCTAAAATGTTAAACATAGAGTTATGTCACTCAGCAACTTTACCTCTAGGCATAAAACCAAGAAGATTAAAAAAAATCTACATTTATATAAAATCTTGTGTATAAATGTTTATGGTACTATTATTCATAATTGTCAAAAAGTGGTAACAATGCAAATGCATATCAATTTATGCATGGATTGATAAAATGTGATATATCCAAAAAATGAAATATCATTTGCCACAAAAAGGAATTAAATACAGATTTGTACTACCACATTTGTGAACCTTGAAAACATGCTAAAGAGCAAAAGACTATCACTAAAGCTCACAATTTATGATTCCATTACATAAAGTGTCCAGAATAGGCAAACCTCTAGAAACAGGAAGTCATTACCTAAGGATGAAGAATAGAATAAGACTGATTGCCAATGAGTATGTGTTTCATTTCATTTAGAACATAAAAAATGTTCTAAAATTAGATTGTGGTGATGGTTCCACAACTCTGTGCTGTATACTAAGAAAACATTAAATTGTACATTTTCAACAGGTAAATTGTATGGCCTTTGAATTTTATTTCAATAAAGATTTTTAAAAGATGATGTTGCAATATTACAACTAATTTGATTTGGAACAATTTCTAGTAGATTACCAGACACCAAATTACAATAAATACTGAAAAGTTGTGCCTGAATGGAGAGAGCGGCATTGGAAAGTTCATATTTGGTTCTTGGCTCTGAAAAGAAAATTCTGCCTTCAAATTTATTACAAGTTAACATCTGTCTCTGCCTATAAATGTCAATGAAAAGTTGTGGTCAGTTTTAAAATCAAATTTACTCACTGGTCTTACTCCAAAAGTGGCTAGCCTGTCAGTGGCCAAAAATCACCCTGTGTTTAGTTTCATGCAAGGGCAGAGAAAAGTCATGACAAATTCAAAGAGTTCTTTGCTTCCAGAGTTAATGTCACTTCATACATGATTCCAAAGGAATGACAAGCTTTTAATGCATCTTTAATGGCAAATGTCCACGTGAAAAAAAAAGAAAAAAATTATATGAATTATGTAAATAATATAATTCCCAAATGAATTGCTTCTATCTGAGTCCTTTTTGTTTTCCAAAGAATGCTCAGTTCAGAATACCATAGTAGTAGCTAAATGCATTTAGGGTCCAAACAAGTTCATTGCTCTTCTGTTACAGATTTCAGTTTTTACATATTACTACAATTTGTATTCTTCAAGAAAAAAGAGCTATTATCTGAACATAATTTTGTTTTTAAAGTGGATTTGAAGAGTCATTAATTGGACTTTAAGATAAATCAATTTGAGAGGACAAGATGGGACATAGAAATACATCTTGAAAAGTGATTAATGACATTGAGAGAAATGATAAATAGCATGTTTCCTTGGAAATGGATCATAAACTCAATGTCTGAATGATATTGTGTAGCAGCAATTCACAGCCTTGCCACCTAAGACTCAATTTTTCTGTCATTAGAAACACAGCTGTTATATGTCATCTGCATCTGCAAGAAAAAAAAAGAATGTCCATTTTTTTCTTGGATATTGATATCTACTTTTTAAAAAGTCAATGCCTTTATTTTCCTTTATTTGGCAAGATACTCCAGTGACCAACAGATAGGTTGAATAGGTTAGAAAGATGGCTGTACCTGAAAGTAGTTAAATAAAGGGAGACCTACCAAGAACTCCCTTTGGGGCATTATGCTTCTGTTCCTAAACGCTATGAGTTAATTCTTATTACTTCTTATAGATTCATTTAAAATAGCTCTTCCCCATTTGACAACCGTCAATACATCTAGGTTTAAAGTCAAATAAGAGGATTCAGAAATTCATAACTAGACATACATGTGGAAAGAATCAAGGTCAGGGTCCTCTTCCTCCCCAATAATACTAAATTTATGGATTTGGATTTACATTGACCAAGAAAGGGTAAGCTCAGAATAATAATATTTAGTTACTTATATGTTAGCTGGACTTTCTCAAATCAATTTAATTTGCTATTAAATTGTCTGTATTTGTTCTCTCTGAAAAATAACCATATAAAACCCAAATAAACAAAAAAGTAGATACAGTGTTTTCCTTTGTTGTATTTGTTTTTGCGTAATTCAACAGAGGCTGGCATGTATTTGAGGGGGAAGCATACAATAGAAGAAACTCCATGGCAGTAGTAAGACACTAAATCAGGTTTTGGTAGGTTGATAGATCAATTTTTTAAAACCAGAGCCAACAAGATTCATATATTCAATAAACGGGAAGTTTGACCAACAAGTGTGCTATTCATTCTTTGCATAAAATGACTGTGAAAGTGCCACAAGTATCGGTTTGAGATTACAGATAAATTTGAGTGGGCAAATTGACAAATACAGAATGAAATACAAAGTGAAAAACACTTTATAGATTTAGATGGTTACAAATCAGGAAATACTTTCTTTCACTACCTTCACTTCCAGTAAAATGCATTATATAAAGCTTTATTTATGAAGAAAAGGACATTTAATTATTTTTTTAAAAACAGCACATGCAACTGCTTCCAAATAGGGCAATCTACAGAATCGATGTTGTAATTTCTGAAATAATTATAGGAAAATCTTTCTCATCTATGTCTCTTCCCCAATTAATTTTGTTGAATATAAAGGCAAGGTGATACAAACTAATGAATATGATGTTTGACCTTGAAATTCTGTACTATTTTTAAAATGTCATTTACAAAATAAATGAAGAAAGAAAAAATGTGCGAATATTGCACTCCTGTAGTGGTTGAGAGCAAGAGCTTTGGCATTAGACCCACCAGAATTTAAAACGGTTCCTTCAACCACTAGCTTCTTTAACCAAAGGTGTTAGTGTAACCACACTGAATCTGGATGCTTCATCTCTAAAGCTGGGATAATAATACTGTCTGCTTTGCAAGCTGATTGTAAGAATGACATTTTTTGAAAACCCACTTTGATAATTTCAATTATTGCTAAATTCTATTTTTCAAAAACATTCAATCAAGTATAAATAAAAATACTTACTAACTTTATATTATTTCTACAACCATACCCAGTAATCTCAAAAAAAGGTGGAATTCAAAGTATATTAAAGAATGTTATTTAAGTTTAAAGGTAGAAAGATTATAGCAATTAATTTTTTAGAGTGTGTATATGTTTATTTAATAACTGACTTATAACTAGAGATACTCTTAAAACTGGGTGTACATAGATTGTAACATAAGACACATCAGACAACATTCTTGTATTTAGAAACACTAGATAGCACTTCAGCACTATACTTGGGGGCCAATTTAAAAGGCAGAATCGCCAAGAAAAAGCATTAAAATGTGAAACAGGTGTCACTAAGGAGACCAAGAAAAGGACACTGTGGCATTGTGTACAGTATGGTGGCTGAAGCATAACGACAGGGCATCACCTTGCTTTCCCTCAGCTGAGAAAGTATATGTCAGGTCATTCAATTTTTTGTCACTCTGCACGTGTCCACACATGACCATGAAAATGCCATATCATTTTGAGATTACAAATAAATTTTAGCAAGTGGACAAATTCACAAATATAGAATCTGCAAATAATGAAGATCAACTGTATATAGTATGCCTCAGAATGGAGCTCTTAATATTTTGGAATAATAACATAATATCCCACAGTATTATTCTGAGTATAAAATATATTAGAACTTTTTATTAGATTTATTGAGCTTTTATTTTCATAGAAATGACTTTGTATTTCTATTTGAAAAATAAAACTGGCTTTTTTCTTTGTCTCTTATTTTATCAAAATATAATATTTTATCCTTTTAGAATATAGTTTTATAGGTTTTGACATACAGTACAGTCACGTAAATGCCATCAAAAAAAAATCAAAATATATAATAGTTCCCACACCTCAAAAATCTTCCCATGGTTCGTTAGTCTTCCTCTCCTCCAACTTGTCTCTGGCAATCGTTTGATTTACGTCCATATAAACTTTTCCATGCCAGAATGTCATATGAATTGAAGTATACAGTATAAACCCTTTGAGTCTGCCTTCTTTCACTTAGCACGATTTATTGAGATTTATTCATATTGTTATGTGTATTAGCAGCGTAGTCCTTTTTACTAAGTGATATTTCATGGTATGAATAGGCACATTTATTTATCCATTCTTTACACAAAGAAAGTTTTGGTTGTTTCCAGTTTTTTGGTGATAATAGGTAATGCTGTTATGGGCATTAATGTGCAGAAGGTGTGAATGTGTTTTTATTTCTCTAGCATATTTAGGAGTAGGATTGTTGGATCATATAATCAGCATATATTAATTTTATCAGAAACTGCCAAACAGTTCTGTAAAGTGGGTGTACCATTTTGTAGTCCCACTGGCAATGTAAAAAAGAGTTCCAAATGCTCTAAATATCTTTACCAGCACATGGTATTGCCAGTTTTTGTTTTGTTTGTTAATATTGCCATTCTAATAGATGAGTTATAGTATCTCATTGTGGGTTCAATCTGTACTTCTCTAATACCTATTGAGATTGATTATGTTTTCATGTGCTTATTTTCCATCGATTTTTTTTCATTAACTGTTTATACAAATCATTGTCTTATTTTTAAATTGAAATGTTGTTTTCTTATTGTTGAGTTTAGAGTTATTTATATATTCTGGGTACAAGTCCGTTATCAAATATGTGAATTACAAATATTTTCTATAAGTCTACGACTTATCATTTTGTTCTCTTAATAGTGTCTTTTGAAGAACAGAAGTTTTGAATTTTTATAAAGTCCACCTTACCACTTTTTCCTTTATGGCTTGTGCTTTTAGTGTCACACCTAACAAAGCTTTCCTAACTGAGGGTCTCAAATATTTTTACCTATATTTTTTTCCAGCAGGTTTATGATTTTTGATTTTCAGTTTAGAGTTATGATTCCTTTTGAACTGATATTTGTGTGTGGTAGAAGGTATGAAATGAGGTTCATTCTTTTTTACATGTAAATATCTAGCTGATAAAGACTATCCTTTCTTCATTGAATTGCCTTTGCATCTTTGTTAAATCAATTTATCATATATGTGTAGACTTATTTCTGAACTATATTTCATTCATATATAAATATTTCAGTACTATACTGTCTTTATGACAGCTTTATAATCAAACTTGAAATTAGGTAGTGTGAATCCTCCAACTTTTACTTTTTCAGCATTGTTCTGGCTATTCTTATTCCTTTGCCATTTCATATAAATATTTGAATCAACACACTGATATTTACAAAACAAAAACCCTGCTGGCAATTTGACTGAATTTATATTGAATCTGTAGATAAACATGGGAAGAATTGGTATGTCAATGATATAGGGTATTCTGATTCATGAAAATAGTACAGGTATACCTTAGAGATATGTAGGTTCAGTTCCAGACCATTACAATAAAGTGAATATTACAACGAAATAATTCACATAAATCTTTTTATTTCCTAGTGCATGTAAAAGTTATGTTTGTACTATACTGTAGCCTGTTAAATTTGTAATAGTATTATGCCTAAAACAATGTACATGCCTTAATTTAAAAATATTTTATTGCCAAAAAATACTAACAATCATCTGAGTCTTTAGCTGCTCATAATCTTTTTGTGGGTAGAGGGTCTTGACTTGGTGTTGATGGCTGCTAACTGATGAAAGTGGTAGTTGCCAAAAGTAGGAGGGTCTGTGGCAATTTTTAAAAATAAGACAACAATGAAGTGTGCTGCATCAGTTAACTACTGCTTTCACCAGATGTTTCTGTAGCATGTATTGCTACTTGACAGCCTTTTACCCTCAGTAGAACTTCCTTCAAAATTGAGTCAATCGTCTCAAACCCCACTGCTGCTTTATCACTCAGTATATGGAATACTCTAAATCTTTTGTTGTCATTTTGACAATGTTCACAGCATCTTCTGCAGGAGTAGATTCCCATCTCAAGAAACCACTTTCTTTGCTTATCCAAAAGAAGCAACTCCTCATCCAGTCAAATGTTATCATGTTGTTACAACAGTTCAGTCATAATTCTAGGCTCAGCTTCTAATTCTACTTCTCTTTCTCTTTCCACTACATCTGCAGGGACTTCCTCCACTGAAGTCTTGAACCCATCAAGGTCATCTGTGAGAGTTGGAATCGACTTCTTTCAAACTTCTGTTAATGTTGATATTTTGACCTTCTCTCAGTTAATTCTCTTCTTAGTGAATGACTTAAAAAGTATTCCTTTCTTATAGAATTGATAGTCTTTATTCCTTAGACATTTGGTGAAATTCTTTGGTGAAACCATATGGGCCTGGAGTTTTTATTTGGGGAAGTTTTAAAAGACAAATTTAATCACTTTATAAGTTATAATTGTAGGTTCTGTAGTTATGATTTCTATTTCATTCTTGATATTGGTATTTAGTGAGTTTTCTCCTCTTATGTTTTCTGAAAAAACTGCTGATTTATCTATTTTACTGATCTTTTCAAAGGAATAATTGTTTTTTATTTTGATTGACCTTTATAAGAATAGAATACATTATATTTACCATATCATTGAATTTTTTACTTTGAATTATTATAGAATTATCAAAAATATATAGTCACTACAATTATATTTAATTATGCATAATTAATATATAATAATTATAATCTTCGTTTATTTTCTTATTTCTGCTTATTTTGTGTTTGATTTGCTCTTTTTTGAAAAAATGTCTTTAGGTGGCAGCTTAAGTCATTGATTTCAGACATTTCTTTTTTTTTGAGAGAGAGCTTCATTCTTTTTGCCCAGGCTGGAGTGCAATGGCGTGATCTCGGCTCACTGCAACCTCTGCCTCCTAGGTTCAAGTGATTCTCCTGCCTCAGCCTCCTGAGTAGCTGGGATTACAGGTGTGTGCCACCATGCCCAGCTAATTTTTTATATTCTTAGTAGAGATGGGGGTTTCACCATGTTAACTAGGCTGGACTTAAACACCTGATCTCAGGTGATCGGCCTCCCTTGGCCTCCCAAACTGCTGGGATTACAGGTGTGAGCAACTGTGCCTGGACAATTTTGAACTTTTCTTTTTAAATATAGGTGTTTAGTGCTATAAATTAAACACTAATTTAATTCCACAAATTCATTCACTTAGTTTTCTTTTTGCATTCTTGTTTAACCCACAGGTTATTTAGAAGTGTATTTTCCAAATATTTAGAGATTTCTTAGATATCTTTCTGTTATTAATGTCTAAACTTCACTCTGGTCAGATAATAAATTTATATGATTTATATTCTTTAAAATTTGTGGGTCAGAATATAGTCTTGTCTGGCAAACAATTTGTAGGCACTGGAAATGGGTGTCCTTTATGCTATTTTGTGTGAAATATTTTACAAAAGTGAATTAGATCAAGTTGATTGAGGCTGCTGTTCAAATCTTCTGTATCTTTTTTTTTTTGGAGACAGAGTCTTGCTCTGTCACCAGGCTAGAGTGCACTGGTGCACTCTTGGCTCACTGCAACCTTCGCCTCCCAAGTTCAAGCAATTCTCCCGCCTCAGCCTCCAGAGTAGCTGAGACTACAGGCATGTGCCACCACACCCAGCTAATTTTTGTATTTTTAGTAAAGACAGGGTATCGCCATGCTGGCCAGGATGGTCTTAAACTCTTGACCTTGTGATCTGCCCACCTCGGCCTCCCAAAGTGCTGGAATTATAGGTGTGAGCTACCATGCCCGGCCAAAACTTCTGTATCTTAAATGATTTTACATCTCTTTGTTCTACTAATTATTGATAGGTAAGTTGAAATCTTTGACTGTAATTGTTGATTCCCCTATATTGTCTTAGTTCCATCACATATTCCATTATGGATTTTCTTTATAAACCTTGAAGTTGTATTATTAAGTACATAAATGTTTGAGATTGTTTTATCTTTTTCATGAACTGAGCTCTTCATAGATATTTATTCCTAGTAATGTTATCTGCTATGAAATTGTCTTTTTCTGATGTTTATATAGATACTCCAGATTTTAAAAATTAGTTTTAGCAAGATATGTCTTTTTCCACTGATGTATTTTTAATCTACTTGTTAGTCCATTCTCATGCTGCTATAAGAACTGCCAGAGACTGGAATTTATAAAGAAAAGAGGTTTGATTGACTCAGTTCTGCAGGACTGGGGAGGCCTCAGGAAACTTACAATCATGGCAGAAAGGCAAGCAGACACCTTCTTCTTCACATGGTGGCAGAAAGGAGAAGAATGAGTGCCTAGCAAAGGGGGACGCCCCTTAATACAACCATCAGATCTTGTGAGAACGAACTCACTATCACTGAAAACAGTGGGGAAACCACCCTACAATTCAATTATCTCCACCTGGTCCCTCCCACGACACGTGGGGATTATAGGAACCATGATTCAAAATGATATTTGGGTGGAGACACAGCCAACCATATCAATCTATTTGTGTATTCATATTTTAAGTAGATTCTTGTAGGTAGCATATTATTGAGTCTTACCTTTCTATACATCTGACAACCTCTGCCTTTTAATCGGGGTATTTGTATATTTTATATTTAATGTGATTATCTCTATGAGTTTGAGTCTATAATTTTCTACTAAAGAAGATTGGTTGCCAATTGTTCCAGCACTATTTGTTGAACAGAAAATCCTTTGTCCAATGAAATGCCTTTATACCTTTATCAGAAATCAACTACCTAATTACTTTTTAAAGTTATTTAAAATATAAGAATAACTTAGTTAAAATATTTCTATATCTTTTCCATTTCTGGTGCTCTTCATTTCTTTGTGTAGCTACGGATTTCCATATGGTATTATTTTCCCAAAAATTGAAGAATTATTCTTAACATTTTTTCTGGTTTGGTAAAAAAATTCTTTCAGATTTTGTGTGTCTGAAAAATAGTCTTGTTTCACTTTGTTTTTTCATAAATATTGTTGCATAGCCTAGAAATCTAGGCTGACAAATGTGTCTTTCAATACTTTAAAGATACTGCTTAACTGTCTTCTATTTTGCTAAGCGTTTCATTCATCTTTGTTCCTCTCTTTAAGTAAGTCTTTTTTCTTCTTTTAATATTTTCTCTTTATCACTGGTTTAAGGCAAATTTGATTATGATATGCCTTTGTGTCGTTTCTGTGATGATTCTTCTACTTGTGCTTCTTTGAGCTTCTTTGATATGCAGATTTAGAATTTTATCAATTTTGGAAAAATTTTGGCCATTATTTCTTCAAATATTTTTAATGTTCCTGTTCCTGTCTGTCTCCCTTTCCTGTTCTTTAAGTCTTCCAATTACTTGTGTGCTAGACTTTGAAGTTGTTTCTCATTTTACTGTTGCTCTGTTTGTTTTAGGGTAACTTCTTTTTTCTCTGTGTGTGTTTCATATTGGTCAGTTTTTATTTCTATTTATTCACATTCACTAATCTTTTTTTCTAAAGAGTATAATTTGCTATTAATTCTACACCATTGACTTTTTATTTCGAACTTCTGTTTTTCACCTCTAGAAGACTGATGATGACTTAAAAAAAGAACATTAGAGAAAAAACTGCTGAAATCTAAATGAAGTCTTTAGTTAATAACATTATATTGATGTTAATATCTTGCTATTAACAATGTACCATAGTTATGTAAGAGGCTAATGTAGAGAAATTGGGTGAAGGGAACTCTCCTTATTATCTTTGCAACTCATTCTGACCACAACAAAGGTCCATGGCTGCTAGGCTGCACATTCTTATTACAATAGCCTATCAACCTAGATTCATAGATGACAAGTGAGTTAGTAATTTGTGTAATAAATGCATTAATCCTCTGCCTAAAAAAAACCTTCTGTGTTCTTTCTCAATGTATCTTCTGCCTTGAGCATAAAAATATCTGTATAAACTCCTTGTTTTACCAATTCTATCATCTGTGTCATATCACAGTTTTGATTGATTGCTGTTTCTCCTCATTATGAATTATATTTTTCTGCTTTGAATGCCTAATAATGTTTGTTTAAATGCCAAACATTGTAAATATAGCCTTGTTGCATGCTAGATATGACTGTATTAAAATGATATTTTGTTCCATAGTTGACGTAATATTCTGTGAGTACTCTACTTAACTCTGTATGTATTGCAAGGTTTTTACCACTCTGGCTGTTGAGAATACCAACAATAGTTAGTTAGGGGTACATGAGCTTTGGGAACTGTTCTCCCTAATTCTTTCAGGTGGTTCTTTACCTGACCTCAAGTAGGTATGTTCACATGCATGTTCAGATCAATAATCAGCTGAAGACTTCTGGTGGAGAGAGCTGCTCTGCAGACATCCAGGATTCTGTTTTTGTGTGACTGTCTCACCTCCAGTATTCCTCCCTAAAACTCCTGTTGCCTCAATTTCCTGTACTTTCAACTCTGTCTCCTCAATGTAGGGAGTCCACTATGCTCCATCCGGGTTCCTCTTCCTGTTCCAGGGTTTGGAAACTTTCTAAATATTGTAAGCTCATGAAAGTTTAGGATGCAACTTGTTTTACTCCTGTTCCTTAGAGACATTTAAAATATTCAGCTTAGGTGACAGAGCAAGATCATGTCTCTAAAAAAGTAAAAATGTAAATAAATAAAATGTTAATGAAATTTCTTTTAAGATTGATTGTGGTCACTATGAGAAAAGTATGATTTGACATATAAAATAACTTATAAATAACTTTTAAGCTATTCCTACTTCATTTATTAAGATTAAAATCCATTCCTGAAAAAAATTTCTAAAGAAAAACCTGTAAAAGGACGTATTAATTAAGAATACAGTTACATGCTGGGTGAAACATATTTAAAAAGTCAAAAAAAAAAGCAGTTCATCTGTAGAGACGAAACAACTCTTCATATATATACATATGTCCTATTTAGTTGCCATTAACAGCAATTGATGCCTTGCTGTGGTTTTCCCATCTGTTGAAATTCAACACAAATGTTATAATGGCTGTTGATAGTTTATAATGTCAATCCTTCTATAAAGAATTGAGTCAAAGAATGTTAAAACTTGGAAGGCATCTTAGAGATCATGTAGTAATTCAACTTTCATCTTTTATATATAAGAAAGGCAATAACTAATATGTTAATCAATGTGTTCATGTTAATCAGTGTGTTCATACCATTAAAAAACAAACAAAACCACCTTTTGCAGGCGTATTTAGGACATAACTCAAGGCAGCTGGCCTCAGGGCTCTGTGCTATTTTTTCCCACATAATCAAGAACTGGAGCGTACAACTAAACATATTTCATTTGTGGAAAACTGGTTCAGTAAACGTAGGCTTAGATTACTCTGAAAGGCAACTTTTCATTTGTACCATGGTGTTTTTTTACACCTGAGAGCAGTAGCTGTTGTATCAGTCATGGCCTTGGTATTTAAAAATTCATCTTAAATGGTCAAATAAAAAGGATGGGGACAAAAGCAGAAGAGAAAAAGAGAATGTTGCCCACTTACAAGTCTCTACAAATTGAAGCCTCTATCACTTAAGAAATGCATGTATTCAATAGACTTAGTGGTTCAATCATTATATTGCAGAGTAATACTTTGAGGTGAAGCCCAGAGAGAAGGTTGATGAGGCAGGCTCACTAACATGATTATAAACTAGATTTTATTCTGAAGGAGTTTATAATTTGAAAAACCTAAGTAGGCATAGGAATGGGTAATTCCATGATCAGTAATGATTAGAAAGTGGTTATAATAGCTAGGACTCTTGTTTTCTCATAACGGAAAACCCATGTAAACCAGCTTAAGGAGAAATAACTTACTATAAAAAGACTGATTGATTTCATGAAACTCTACAGTGGAAATGCATCTAAGCCCTTGAAATCAAGGATGCTTTGTCAGGCTCCTCTCCTCATCTTTACTCTCTGTCTATTCTTCTCTGAGTCTTTCTGTTCCTCCATTCACATATGCTTTCTCCTTTCTCGTCATACATTGACTCACTCTGCTTCTCAGATTCTCAAACAAGACACTGCCAAATTTTTTCCCAAAAAGAAATTAAGTTGCTGTCTCAGTCCCAATTCCAAATTCTGGGTAGAGGGATTCTGACTCTGCTTGAATGAATTAACCACCCTCATCTGAATTAACTGTGGCCAGAGGAGAGGATTTGGCTTGCTCTGAGTTCCACACACGTGTATGGAGCAGAGAGGCAGATCCCAGATAAGGTGGTGATGGGTCTATGCCCCAGTCGTTGACTATTAAACACTTGAGCTCAAAAATAGTGCTTTTGAACTTTTCAAAAATTAAACCAACTATTGAGAATATCTCAAGAAGTTTTAATATGATTTTTAATAATCAATATATTTAAATAAATACATTTTAATTTTAAGTGTATATTTAACCAGTATTTGTTCATTAAATAAGATTCAAGATTAGGAATAGTGGATAAGGAAAAAAAACAAGAGAGGTTCTTTTTTAGTATACGATGGTTTAGAGGACAAGGAGTCTGGGTGGAGAGTAGAATGCCAGAAGAGGTTCTTACAAATCAGCCCTTCCTTGCCTGTCTACTTGATGTATTTTTTTTCCTGTTCTTAATGTGGCCTATTGGTAATTAACTTTTCTGTTTTATCATGGCTTTGTTTAAAAGGTTGAAACCCTTTCAAGTGGTAATATAGTCTATAACCCAATTTAATAGACTTACTGAACCCCATATTTCTTTCTTATCTCCCTTCTTTTCTTTCTATCTTCCTTTTTTCTTTCTTTTCCAGGATTCCAGACTAAATTGGTTTTTAAAATATTTATCTTAAATCTGATATCCAATAAGGATAGCAAATTAAAAGAGAAAAAAATGAATTTTGGTTATTTCTGCTTTACATGGGCTTCAGTTTACTTTACAGCATCTTCAAATTCAACCAAAAGTGATCAACAAAGTTATGTCTTCTATGTTAGTCTATTCTTGTGTTGTGTTGCTATAAAGAAATACTTGAGGCTGGGTAATTTAGAAAGAAAAGAGATTTGATAGGCTAACGATTCCACAGGCTGTACAGGAAGCATGGCACCAGCATCTGCTCAGCTTCTGTGAAGGCCTCAGGGAGATTTCACTCATGGAAGAAAGCAAAGTGGAAGCAGGCATGTGCATGGCCAAGTCGGAACAAGAGGGAGAGAGTGGGAGGGAACGCGTCACACACGTTCACTCAACCTGATCTCACGAGCTCACTCACTGTCACCAGGACAACACCAAGGCGATGGAAGAAAATCATGAGAAATTCACATCCATGATCCAACAGTCACCTCCTGTCAGGCCCCACCTCCAACACCATGGGGGATTACATTTCAATATGAGATTTAAAGGAGATAACAATCTATATCACCTTCCTATTCAGAATGTCATATGCAAGAGAGGAAGAGGCTGTACAGCTGCCTGACTGCTAAGCCTGGTGTTTGCTCTGGTAATTACTCTTGATCACATCAAGATTTCTAATCAAACAATTGGAAAAGATTAGAAATATAATTCTGGATGTTTTGTAACATCATAAAAATCTTTATAACTGAAAATAAAGAAACATGGAATAAATGGAGAATTGCATGTAAGTGGTATGCAAATTGCTATTCTTTCTGCGTTAAATTAGACTTATCATGAGATGACAAAAGATAAGTCTAATTTTTTTTTATTGCATTTTAGGTTTGGGAGTACATGTGAAGAACATGCAAGATTGTTGCATAGGTACTAAGATCAAGTGTAAGATAAGTCTAATTTAATGCAGAAATTAGACTTATTTCTTTGAGATCTGTCTATCAATAGTCTTTCTTCTCATCTCCTGACTCACAGGACAATTTCCATTATTGTTTTGGTAACTAAATTAGATTTCTTTTTCGGTGGGGCGGGGGTATTCTCATTCTGTCACCCAGGCTGGAGTGCAGTGATGTGATCTTGGCTCACTGCAACCTCCACCTCTTGGGTTCAAGCAATTCTCCTGTCTCAGCCTCCTGAGTGTCTGGGACTACAGGTGCCTGCCACCATGCCCGTCTAATTTTTGTATTTTTAGTAGAGATAGGGTTTCACTTTGTTGGTCAAGCTGGTCTCAAACCTGAGCAAGGTAATTACGCCTGTAATCCCAGTTTTCTCTTTTGAAGTACAAGTCTCCTTCTTTTATGATCCTCTTTAGTATTTTTCTTTCCAGAGAGAAAGTCTCTGTATTTCTCAATAATTCTAATAATTAGGTTGTATCCTTTATTCCCACTTCATCTTTTGCCTGTAGCCTCACTAAGGATGCTTCTAACATCCCGACTTTACAATTCCTTGGTTCCCTTTCTTGCAAAAAATCTACTCCATCTATCAACCACATTTTTCATCATGTTTCAAAATGACTCAGCTTAAATATATCAAACGGTGAATTTGTCTTCTTCAAATGCAAATTTCTGTCTTGTCATTAACTATTTGTAGAAATTCCACAGGGGACGGCTTTGTATATTTCCTTGAGCACAGAGGTAATATTTTCTCAAGGGCATTTGCCTAAAGGTGTTGCAAAGTCCTAAGGTATATATTTTTTACTCTCATTAGATATTTCAGATTGTTCTCTAAAATAGTACCAATTTATACTAGCACATTCTTCTAATATAGTCAGACTTATTAATATTTATTTCTCGGATGGCTGTAAATATTTTGTTATTGTAGTTTTAATCTTTCCACATTTATATGGGTCATTTATTCTGTGAAATCCATACTTATGTTTTTATTTGTGGAGTTTCTCTTTTACTTAGAGATTTGTGAGCTTTTAAAACATATCTATTATAAATATTAATCTTTTAGCCCTTAAATATTTTGCCAACATTGTCTCTAAGTAGCTAAGACTTTGTTTATATGTGTTTTGTCTTAATAGAGTCACACTTATTAATCTTTTCTTTTGTGATTTGTGTCTTTGAAGTCTTAGTTAAGAAATGTTTTTCTACACCACATCATAAAAATAGTCTCCTATGGTTATTCTAAATGCTTTAAGATTTTATTTTCATATTTAGTCCTGTAAGCAACATAGAATTAATTTTTGTGAAATGAGAATATAATTATACTTCTCATACGATATGAATTTCTCAGTTTCATTTATTTTACTAGTGATCCACAAGGCCATCTCTGTAATGTTAAAAGTTGCTATATAGTATATCTTCTTTATTTGATTCCATTGATCTGTTTATCCAGACCAGTGGCAATATCAATACCAATCTGATTCTTCTTGTTTATAATTGCTTGGGATTGTCTGGATTTAATTTTGAATTTTATAATTTAAGATAAAAATTATTTTGGATTGAATTTTTGTAAATTTGTAGAGAACTGATATTGTTAAGATAGTCTATCCTTTTTTGATACAATATACCTATTCAAGTCTTGTTTTGTAATATTAATAAAGTCCTTTTATTTATTCATCAAATATTTTTTGAGGCCCTCTTATGCCAATATGGTCCTAAGAGTTTGGGTATCACTGAGGAAATGGAGCTTACTTTCTAACCAGATAAAATAACATATATAATATATAAATGATTTCCATCATATGTAAAACAATGTAAGTGCTAAGGGAAAATGAAAAACTAAAGCAGATTAATGGAGACTAGGATTTCAGGAGTCATGAGAAAAGACAGTTTCAATTTAAATAGGGTTATTAGAATAGATCTAATTGAGAAAGGATATATGAGCAAATACCTGCAAACGTTGAAGGAAGAATAGTCCCATCATAGTCAACAGACCTGACATATATATACATGCACATAAATATGTATACATGTGTGTATATGTATATATAAACATATATATAACCTATGTGTATGTACATATATGTACATATATTAATATATACATACACATATATGTGTGTATATGTATACACATTATGTATATGCATATATATCATATATATTATATGTGTGTATAATATATATGTATCATATATATTATTGTATATATGTATATATTATATACACAC
Source organism: Alouatta palliata (assembly GCA_004027835.1). Lineage (NCBI taxonomy): Eukaryota > Metazoa > Chordata > Mammalia > Primates > Atelidae > Alouatta > Alouatta palliata. The sequence continues at coordinate 34,438 of PVKV010002940.1, forward strand.
ACATTATATATGTGTGTGTGTATATATACATTATGTATATGCATATTATATATATGATTATATGCATATACATAATGTATATATACACACACATATGTGTATGTATATGTTAATATATGTACATATATATCATATATATGCATATAATGTGTATATATACACACATCACATACATATGTATATATATATATACACATTATGTATATGCATATATATCACATATATATTATATGTGTGTGTGTGTGTGTATTGGATCTTGTGATGGAATCTTACCTAAAATACTCCAGAAGAGCTAGGAGATTTGGGGAAGAATGGATGAGAAAGGTAGTGTGCTAGAGAAGTAATGGGGACCACATCATCTAAGGTTCTGTAAACTCTTGAGGAATTTTGCATTTATCTTTTGGAGACTAGAGAGCTTAGCAAGGTTTGGAGCAGAGGAATGTTATCATTTTTCTTGCCGATGTATTAAGGATGGACTAAAGTGAGCCATTGCACTCCAGCCTGGGAAACAGAATGAGACCCTATCTTGTAAAAAAGAAATGGACTGAAGGAAGTAAGAGTTAGGCAGCAAAACCAGTGAGAAATCTATTTGAGGAATCTGGTTGAGAGATGATAATGGATCAAACTAGGAAGATGGTAGAAGGGATGGTTGCATTCTGAATATATTTTGAAAGCAAAATCATCAGGATTTCCTGGCAGAGAGGATGTAGGTTATGAGTAAACGGAAGGAGTCAAGAGGATACCAAGCCTTTGTCGCAAAAGGAGTTGCTATTTATTGAGATGTGGGAAGCTGCGGGTGAGATGAGAAGTTAATTTTAAACTTACCGATTTTTAGATGAATGTTAGACATTGCTGGGGATGTATTTTGTAGAAAGGAAGATATGCAAGTCTGGAATGTAAGGCAGAGAGGCCTGGCCGGGAGATGTAAATTGTGAGAATGTCAGCACATAGATAGTACTTAAGCCATGAGCTGGTTACACTGAATGACAGAGTGAGAGTGTGTATGCAGAAAAGAAAAAGCCCAAAGACCATGGAGGAGAAAGAGAACTAGCAGTAGATACCAAGAAAAAACACAAAAACAGAGTGATGAATAAAATTTAAGAAAGATAGAGTGATCATGTGCATTAGATGTTTCATTAGGTCAGTTAAGATAAATACTAAAATATGACCATTGGATCTCATTTGGATATTGGTCAAGTTGAAAAGAGAAGCTTTGGTAGATTGGTGGTGGTAAAAGTCTGGAATGTATTTAAAAGAGAACTGTAGGAGAGAAATGGAGTTTCGCAAATCTGTGAGTTTTATTGCAAAGGGGAAGAGTGAAATGACTCCATAGCTAAAAAAGGAAGTCAAGTCAAAAGGTTTTATTTTAATAAAGAAATAAGGGCATATGTCTCTATTATATGTATTAGTGACAATGAAGAGAAAGAAATTTGATGTAGGACGAAAGAGAGGAATTGCTGGAATTATGTTCTGGAAGAGAACATAGGGATCTCATGCAACAGAGAAAGGATTAACAAAGATTACCACAATCTCTGATAACAGTCAGGGAAAATGGCAGTGATTACAGATTCTGGTAAGTGAGTAGATATGTTGGTAGGTATCTGTCATACCAAAGGTAGTACCTTGGCTAGAGTACCTATGGCTTCAGGTATTTCATAAGCATGCAGTGACTAGACAAATGTGCTTTTTTTTCTGTCTTACTTAGGAAAAGGGATCAGAAATAGTTTGCATACACATGGAATAGACAGCAATATATGTTCACAGTTTTTCTCATATTTTCTGTCCTGATAGAGTCTGAATAGTTTGGGAACCTGGACATCTCACGGAATGCTATATTGATTCATCAAATCAATGCCATCATGCTGATCTAGCAAGATGAGTAAGAGGCGGCTGGTATCCTGGAGGCCTTGGTAAGTTACAAATGCCCTGGAGAGAACAGAAAACAAACCTCATGAAGATCCTGGGGCTCGTCACAACAGTGCGTTTTTAGGGCTTCAGTAGTCAGAGTGTGCCGTTACATCCTTCTAATGTAAGAGACAAACTATTATGTCTTGCATTGCCTGCCACAAAAAAGGGAAGCATAGTACCTGGTAGGCCTGTTTTGGCACAGGAAACAACACATTCCCTGCCTAGGACTATTGATCTGATCCTGGTAACATGAGCAAGGAGAATTTGGGTCACACCCAAATTCTGAGAGTAACTAAGGGGATAGCTGGGGAAAAAGGGGGAAATTGAATGGATAAAAGGGAACAAGACAGAGAGATCAGTTGTGTCCCTGCACTGGCTACTCTTTAGTGAGTCAACCTTACAATGGTGCCTCTCCTGTCTATTTATGAGCATGCTTGAAAACTCTATAAGGTGCTACACACATATAAAATTGGTCATTGGGTTTATGCTGGCCTTCCTATTGGTAAATCAGTCACACATTGAAACAATTTCCCATTAGGTAATATCCTGGAGTTTAAAACTGCATATGCCTCGAAGCTAAAAGTAACTGACAAAATTCCTTAGATGAAAATTATAAAATGTAGGTTATACAGAAATCCTCCCATAGGAAGCAGCAGTTGACAGAAATGTCCAACTTAGCATTCAACTAATTCCTCTGAGATCAAATAAGAACTCCCCAATCAACTGTTGAAATCTAGAATTGAATATTTTTCCCCTTGTAAGCAGCTCACTTCCTTTCTGTAGCCTCTGCTTAGGGGAGTTACTGTGCCATTTTGTGTTGCAAGATAAAAGAAACTACTGCCTCATAGTCATTACCTAACTGAGACCCTGAAGCTACTATAAAGTAGCTGTTGCCAGCATACTCCCCAATGTCCCTAATACTGCTTAGTAGAAAGATTGGCTGGAGAGTATTTGTGGAACAGAGGGAGGATCACCTGATTAATGCTGGTGCCTGAAATTCAACTGCTGTTCATTTGTTTTACTTAGAAGTTCTTTATTGGTTACCTTTTTTATGCCAGCAACATTGCTCAGCATTTTGAGGGATTAAAAATAAACAAGACACAGGTCATGCTATCCTAAGTTTTTAAAAGAGATTTCAGGTCTTTAAGAAATGTTCTTCTTTAGGAGGCCAAGGCAGGTGGATCATGAGGTCAAGAGATCGAGATCATCCAGGCCAATCTGGTGAAACCCTGTCTCTACTAAAAATACAAAAATTAGCCAGGCGTTTGGCACACGCCTGCAGTCCCAGCTACTCGGGAGGCTGAGGTGGAAGAACCCGGGAGTTGGAGGTTGCAGTGAGCCGAGGCTGCGCCACTGTGCTCCAGCCTGGTGACAGAGCAAGACTCTGTCAAAAAAAAAAAAAAAAAAGAAATATTTTTCTAAAAACCCAGTAGCTCTCAAATTGGAGAGGAAGCTTAACTGGATCACTAGGTCTAGGGTGAGGCCCAGGAATGTGCCTGATTAGTCACCCCCCATGATGAGTGTGATGTCATTGATTATTAGATCTCACCTTAAAAAACATTATCTATTTTTTTGAGGTTGAAAGCAAGACCTTGGAGGATCAAAGAAATCACAAGGGGAAAAATAGAAGAGTTGTAAAAGCTGGATAAATGTTACCGTTTTAAATTAGGTGACTTTTTTTTCACACTTAATAAAATTTGAATGAAACGCTCAGTTCTAGATTTAAGGATGTGTCACCCAAATTCTCCTTGCTCATGTTACCAGGACCAGATGGGCTGATGACCAACAATAATGTATATGCTGCAGTCAGCATCAACTTGGCCACTTGGGAGAGCAAGTGGCATCTTAGGAAATGTGCCTTTCTGAATACTGGGACCTTTTGGTACATGCCTCATGTCTTTGTGGCTAGCAACATGACCTATCCACCTCTTTCCCCTCCGATCTTATAAGAGCCTAAAGCAAATATATTGAAATAATACATAATTTTATTTTTTAATTTGGGGGAAAACCCCTGATAGATGTTTCCCTTGCATTTAAAGTAGTAAACAATCCAAGGAAGCCATTAATGAGGTGGTTTTTGAGTGCTGGCATCATTTTATTTTCTCTCCTTGAATCCCTACCATGTTTTGTATGCGCTAGTGTTCCACCATCTGCTTTCTGGAGGCCATGTGCCATTCTCGTTGGTTTCCTGGAAGCCTGTAGGTATAATGCTTATCTCAGCCTCTGAACAGCTAACTCTGTTTTTTTTCAGTAAGAAAAATAAAACTCACATTTTTATCTAATTATAAGATATTTTTAAATAAAAATGATTGTTTACCCATGTATTTCTTGGGTCTTTAAAAAATGATCCTGCTATTATTAGAGCTTCATGTTTTGTTCAAAACACAGCCCACACACTTTAAAACTTTACAGCGAGTTAACAAAACCTCTCTTTGAATCTAACATCAATCCTGTGGTCAAAACACTTGTCATATTAATAAACAATAACATAATTAGATCTACTTTAGTGAATTTGGGTCAATGTATCACTCTCTTAGAACACATTTTAAATTTATCACAGTTATAGCCTGGGGAAAATTTGGCTTTTTGGCCTTCATTAGTTTAAGTCATTATTTTGAGAGCAAGTTGTGCTCAACCCAGAGTTCAAATACAGAAAGACAATAAAGCAAAATGGTTGAATAAATGGGTTTTGATGGTCTTAGGAGGACTTATTTTCATTCTTCTCATGCCAGATAATAATGATTTCAGGATTACTCCTTCTTTTTAAAGTTGCCTGTTGAACCATGTAATAATAATAGGTTTTATTTATTTAATATTCACTCTCTGCCAGGCACTATGCTAGGCACCTTATATACATTACACCACCAAAAAGCTGCTTCACTTTGTAGGTGAGAAAATGAAGTCTCAGAGAGTTTAAATACTTTTCTCAAAGTCATATATTTAATAAATGACAGGGCTAGAAATAGAACCCAGCAGCCCTGGCAGCATAATTCTCAACCTGATAAGTTTCCTCTGATATCCGTTGCCACCAAGTTCCCCCAAAACACATGGAAATAATTTCTGAAAGGTGGAATGTATGCAAGAATGTCCATTGCTTCAGCAAGGACAAAAAAGAGAAGGGGACATTAGATTTGATGATAAAGCATGCACTCGTGATACTAGAGTGAGTGATACTTGAGAATAGTGTGCTGAGAAGTTCAACAAGAAAGCATAAAAGTGTGGTAGCTGCACGTGGAATGTGTAAACTTATGGTCTGGCTGTTTTCTTTTTTATTTTACTTTAAGCTCTGAGATACGTGTGCAGAATGAGCAGGTATACATGTGCCGTGATGGTTTGCTGCACCTATCAACGCATCATCTAGGTTTTAAGCCCTGGATGCATTAAGTATTTCTCCTAATGCTATCCCTCCCCTAATGCCCCACCTCCCAACAGGTCCTGGTGAGTGATGTTCCCCTCCCTGTGTCCATGTGTTCTCATTGTTCAGCTCCCACTTATGAGTGAGAACATGTGATGTTTGGTTTTCTGTTCATGTGTTATAATGAACAGAATGTTGAGAATGATGGTTTCCAGCTTCATCCGTGTCCCTGCAAAGGACATGAACACATTTTTTTTATGGCTGCATAGTAGTCCATGTTGTATATGTGCCACATTTTCTTTAACAGTCTGGTTGTTTTCAATTCCTGTAGATGAACAGGCTTCAGAGAAGTAATAAATGTGGCATGCTGTAGAAACAGAAGACTAGAGTGGCCATAACACAGTGAGCAGCAATTGTATGGAATAAAGCTGAAGAGGGGAGTTAAGACCAATTTCATGTAGTGTCTTGAAGTTACAGTGAAAGCTAGATATATTTTAAGAGCAGAGGGAAGACACTGGGAGGTTTTAAGCAAAGAAGAATGAGTTTATGAGGCACATTTTTAAACAATCATCTTGCATGATGTCTGATGAATGGGTCACAGAGGAAGAGAGAGGCAGTGGAGGGAGCAGCTGGAAGGTCATTACATTTGTCTGTAATGATGGGTTTAACTAAAGAGGCAGCAGTGGAAGTGGATGGACTCATTGTATACTCTGGGAGTAGACTTTGATGAACCGGATGTAAAGCATGAGAAAAAAAGAGTCATCAATGATCACTTCCTGAAATGACATCAGAGGGCCAGTGGTTCCACTTACTGAAATGGGAAAGATTAGTGTTAGGGGAAACTAAGGAGAAGAGCAAAATCTTTGTGTGAGTACTCTGAAATGCTTTTGAAACACCAGAGAGGAGGTTTCAAGTATACAAATATTACATGTGCAAAATATGGAAGCTGGGTTTCTGAGCCTCCTGAAGTAAGTCAGGGAAACAGTAGGGGGGGGTGTGAGTTTCAGGCAGCAGGAGTGAAGGGCGGAATAGGGGAGGATGTCCCTGGAGGCTGGGTACAAGATTAGAGTGGAGGCAGGCGCTCTTTCACAGCAGTTTTTCACAGAAAAGTGACTCCTCAGCCTTGAGCTTGAGTATAAAGATTTTTAGCTATAGCAATTAGCTATTTTAGTTTGAATACAGCTATTACTCAGGCTGGAAATTGGCCCAAGAAGTAATGAAATAGACTTGTCTGCTTCAGCAGACTTTCTCACGTCATACCAGCCACCCCTTTAAATTCACTGAAACCCCAGATCCCCAGGTATTATTTTGTTTTCCCAGACAGAACTAGTTACCCTTGTAACTAAATCCCCTTCAGAGGCCTCAAAGCCTTTCCTTTCAAGGACAGGTTCCCTAAGTGATTCTAAGGTGATTTTCTTTTCCTTTCATTCTGTCACATTGTGGCAACTTCTCTTGATAATGACATTTTTTTTCTGTCAAGGTCCTCCCTCTGGTCAGCAGCTACTACAAGAGGAACTGAACATAAGATTCTAATAACATTGCCTTTAAAGCTATTCAATTATTTCAGTTGCAGTACAAATTATTCTAGAATAATTCCATTACTGTGAAGATTCTGCTTTTTCTTTTCATGCACATAAGAGGCAGCATCAGCTGTTTGTGAGTCCAGAGCATTCTATTTGGATCATTCTCAAAGAAACACATCATTCAAAGCTGTGCCAATAGAGAATTAAAGCTTTCACATGACTAGGTATTCAAAATGTAAATACAGCTAGCTGTGGCATTTTAGAAACCCCAAAGTAAAAACTTTACCACGAAAGGAAAAAAATAGCTTGAAAAGAGGACAGCAGGACAAATGAGGACAACTAGTCCTTTTCCAGCTTATTTTTGTTGGATTCATTTTGAGTTTTGTAAACCAAGCGCCAGTTAGATCTTGAGGAAAAAAATCTAACTGACATAATTCTCTGAGTCAACCTTCACACAAAGAGGTTCTCAACATCAAGGCAGCATTAGCAGCTTTCAAGCCTTGTGTCTTGATTGATCAATTTAAACAGAGCTAAATATAGAACTTTATTAATACATCAAATAAGAGTAAATACAATTTCTTGTGTTTTTCTATTACTAAAACCCACATGACAACAAAAACTATCCTTTTAAAAAACATCTAAAAATAATCAAACATAAAATGATATTTGCTTTGCTTTTTTCTCTATCAAATGTATACTCTGTCTTTCTAGCAAATCTACACTATTTTAAAATCCTATGTCATACATTAAGGATTCTGTAAAATATTATAAAGCAGAAGCTGCTATGAGGAAATTGTTTTCTAGGTAAAATATCATTTTTCTCTCTTAATGTCACAATCTTTTCTCATCTTCAATGCTATTACTACTATAATTCCAACCATACATCCTATGCTCAAAAAAAGTAAATGGAGTTTCTTTGGGGACAAAATTATTCTTTTTAGGTGAGAATACCTAAATTTTTGGCCATTCTTTTACATTTTCCTGATGGACCACCCATGTTTGACAATGTGTGGGTATCTTACTTGCCACAGTACAGAATCCTGCTCTTTACTCATTGACCTGACATATTGTTTTATAGCCAATGATTTTGAGCCAATATGTAACTTATGAGACGTTGAAGAGTTGACTTTGAGTATTCAAGTTTATCCTTATATTATTAAAAATAATTAATACCATACAACTAGGTTATTACTATTTAATAATAAAAGGACACTAAAACTTCTATAATGGAATATATTTCTATATCTTCAAAGTATAATACAAATTTAAAAGACGGTAAATGGATTAGAAGTAGTAGAGCACTGTTTCATCTACTAAGTGAATAATTATAATGGCTTGGATTTTTTTTAATTTAAAATTCTGCACAGAATGACTTTGGTGAATGAAATAAGAAAAACTGCAGACAAAAGAGAAAAGTGAAGCCATAAGTAGATTTTATACTCCAAAATTTAGGAGTTTCTTTTTTTTTCCTTGAAACTATTTCCTTCAAATCATTTTATTTCTAAATAAATATTATAGCTGAATTTTTAAGTAAAGTGGTAATTATAAGCACATTAACATTTTTACCAGACAGCAAAGATAGTGCTGGCCTGTCGACCCAAATCAGAATGCAATGCAACACAAGAGCCCCTGGCCTCTGCAGTGAGTCACGCTCCCTCCGACTTCCAGTGAGGGGCATAAGCTCCATCTCTGCTGTGAACTTTCATTTAGGACAGCGACCGTGGTGCTGCAAACTGAGAGGTGTGCTTTTATTTTGGGGCTTCTCAGCTCCAGATTTCAAACCCAAACCAATGGTGTGGTCTACCAGAGGACTTTAAATAAAGTCAAACAGAATGAAATTCCCTTACTAACGATTATTCCAAACTGCCTTGTCCAGATGGCTTCTTACAGGGAAAGGGAAGAAAAGGGGGTACTCATGCTCTGCTTCCTTTCATGCTGGCGGGCAGTGATTATTGTTAATGACCCACAGCTGTACTAGCTCCCCCACCACCTCTACCCTCTGTTCACCCCCATTTTCTCGCTTCCTTCTTATTTAAGCTTTTTCTCCAGTAAGCTTTGCACAGAGGGAGGTGGGAGTAGGTTTTATGATGGATCAACTGTCAAGACTCACCCTGAATCTGGCTTCTCATGAAACCTGAACGCAGCAGTGGGCTCTACTCCAAGGCTTATAGCTCTGCAAAACCAGGCAAACTTACAGTTTCTCATTTTTCTGAATGTCCCAACAAACGTTTGTGAATTAATTCAAGAAAAGCAGCTTAAACATTCCCCTGAACTTTTTGCAGGTATTGGTTGCTTCATTCATGGCTGAAGAATTAGATGTGTTCTGAATCTACATTATAAGGAACACTGTTACTTTCTATTGCTGAGCATACCTAGAAAGAGGAACGAGCATACAGGGGGATAATTTTTGCTTTTAAATAGTCTTACAAATCTATATCCCTTGGGCTCACTGCCCGCTCTACCTTCGTCATTCCAACTGGTTCAGATTTTTGATACACAAAGGACTTAAAGTGTCTTTGAGATACTATCTAGTCTAGACTTGTTCTATTATAAAACATATCTGGCTTTCCAGCTGCCCTCACCTTCCACATGACATACCCTCTTTACAGGTTCTAGCTGCACATTCTTGGAAAATAGGATATGGTGGCTTTCAAGTGAGGCTTTAAGCTATTTGGTGATTAATGATACTGGTGCTTAATTCTGCCATTGTTACTAGTATTAACACTAATGTTGTCAATGCTGATATTTAAATGACATGAATATTTTTGATATTAATATTTACTATTACTATCAATATTAATCCTGGAGTTTCTGTTGCCATGATTTTTGAAGTTCTGATAGAGTCTTTTTTACTCTTGAGGCCCACGGTTTTCTTAGGATGTTGTTTCTTATAGTTTCTACTGATTTCTGAAGCTGTGAAGAAGGAGAGTAAAACAAGTGCGAGAGCAGTCCTCACTATCCACACCTTGACCAATGGCCGACATTATTCTCATTTAGTGTAGTTCTTCTTTTATGTGCAAGTGGTTCCCGCTTGAAATACTCTTTTATGGAAATGTTGAGAAATATGAAAATATATATTCTTAGAAATTTTTCATTTTCTTCTATAGATCTTTCCATCCCTTGTTTTCTACGAAGCTTTTCTTTTTTGCTTGGAATGAAACAAACAAACCATCAGTATTTCCAAATCCTAGGTATTTATAAGTTCAAATAAAAAATTACTTCTCCTAAGAAGGCTTCTCTGATGACCCTGGCTCTTTCTCTCTCTAAACTCAATAGCATTTTCTATGCATTTGTTACTTGCTGCTTTGCATTAAAGTTTTTGATATGGATTTCCTGTATACCCACATTTTCTATACTCCGCTTCTAGATTAGATATTCCGTTATATGGTAGGACTATCACTGTACTCTCTACTGACTGCATGCACAGCAGTGTGGTACTAAATGTTTGTTGTATATATTTTTGAATGATGTTCTAATATATATATAGTTGACCATTTAACAATGTGGAGATTAGAAGTGCAGATCCCTGCGTAGTTGAAAATCCGCTTATGAAACAAACTTTGAAAGATAGTCCCTTACTGGCGAGGAACTTCCTGACTTTAGGGAGAAACCATTTATTAAACCAATCTACAAAAAGGGTTCTTGTCCAGGCCTTCTTATTGTGCAACCAAAAGACTGGTAGCTGGTGTTTATCGTCTTCCTTAAAGGCTCAGGGATTAGCAGCCTTATAGATAAGGGCAGTCCTGATCAGAAACCCAACTGCATACACGCAAAACAGTAAAGTCAGCCTATTCCTTACTGCCTTGAATTTTGGTGCTTGGTTTTCTTTCTCCAGAATATGGCACTTTCATCTGCATTAAAAACCTGTGCAGGCAGATTTCCTTTCTCCTCCGTGATTTTCTTAATGACATGTGGAAGCTGATCTGCCACCTCTTGGTCTGCAGACACTGCTTCTCTATCATCCTGATGTTTTTAAGACCAACTTCTTTCTAAAATTATCAAACCATCTTTTGCTGGCATAAACTTCTCCAGGTTTAGATTCTTTCTTTTTTTTTTTTTTTTGAGACAGAGTATCACTCCGTCACCAGGCGCCAGGCTGGAGTGCAGCGGCGCAATCTCGGCTCACTGCAACCTCCGCCTCCTGGGTTCAAGCAATTCTCCTGCCTCAGCCTCCCCAGTAGCTGGGACTACAGGCACGCGCCACCATGCCCACCTAAGTTTTTTGTATTTTTAGTAGAGACGGGGTTTCACCATGTTGGCCGGGATGGTCTCGATCTCTTGACCTCGTGATCCGCCCACCTCAGCCTCCCAAAGTGCTGCGATTACAGGCCAGGTTTACATTCTTTATTCTCCTTTGCTTTAAGTTGTCATGTAATGACTTCACTTTTTCTCAAATCCTGTTAGAACGTGTAGGTGTGGGTCCAGGGTTTGTAGGTATGCCTTTCTCATAGCAATCCCGTACTCACATACAGGCTGCCTTTTCAGTGTGAGATACAAAGTTGTTTTGCAGACAGTGCAAGGTTTTATGTCTGCTGGCATTGCTACAGCAAAGACTTCACAAATTTCCACTCTTTTTTTTTTTTTTTTTTTTAACGATGGTTCTATATTAGTCTGTTCTCACATTGCTATAAAGATATACCTGAAACTGGGTAATGTATAAAGGAAAGAGGTTTAATTGGCTCACATTTTCATAGGCTATTCAGGAAGCATGGCTGGGGAGGCCTCAAGAAACATCATGGTGGAAGAAGAAAGGAAAAGCAGGCACGTCTTACATGGCCGGAGCAGCAGGAAGAGAGTGAAGTGGGAGATGCTGCACGCTTTATTTATTTATTTATTTTTAGACAGACTCTCTCTCTATCACCCCGGCTGGAGTACAGTGGCACAATCTCAGCTCACTGCAATCTCTGCCTCCCAGGTTCAAGTGATTCTCTTGCCTCAAACTCCCTAGTAGCTGAGACTACATGCACATGCCACCACACCCAGCTAATTTTTTTTTCTTTTTTTTTTTTTTAGTAGAGACAGGGTTTCACCATATTGGTCAGGCTGATCTTGAACTCCTGACCTCAGCTAATCCACCCTCCTCGGCCTCCCAAAGTGCTGGGATTACAGATATGAGCCACCATGCCTGGCAGCTACTTACTTTTAAGCAACAAGATCCCTTGAGAACTCACTCACTATCATGAGAACTGCAAGGTGGAAATCCGCCCCTGTGGTCCAATCACCTTCTACCAGGTCTCTCTTTCAACACTGAAGATTACAGTTTGACATGAGATTTGGGCAGGATCACAAATCCAAACTATATCAGATTCTTACACTATTTATTTATCTTGAAATGACAGGCAAACTGCAGTTGCAGACCTCAATCTATGGTATATATCAAGCAATTTAACTCTTTCTTACAATGTCATGGCTTAATTCTGCTTCTTGGGAGCTCTTTCAGTATCACCAGCAGCACTTCATATGGGTCTTCTAGTGTTATGTAAGGTTTACAGTATTGCACTAAACATGATAAAAATATGTGAGAACTTTTTATCACTTTTTAAATCACTTTTTACTGTGATATGTAATTTATTGGGGAGACAGACTGTTCATGTGGAGATGATTAGCCTCAGATGGCTTCTTTTTTTTTTTTTTTTTTTTTTTTTTGAGGCAGAGTCTCACTCCGTCACCAGGCTCCAGGCTGGAGTGCAGTGGCGCAATCTCAGCTCACTGCAACCTCCGCCTCCCGGGTTCGAGTGATTCTCTTTCCTCAGACTCCCTACTAGCTGAGACGACAGGCAAATGCCACCACATCCAGCTAATTTTTTTTTTTTTTTGGTGGAGACAGCGTTTCACCGTGTTGGTCAGGCTGATCTCGAACTCCTGACCTCAGCTAATCCACCCACCTCGGCCTCCTGAAGTGCTGGAATCTCAGATGGCTTCTTAAGGGGATTCTGACAACATTTAAGCTCACCACGGTAAAAACAGGAGATGACTACAAAGTTATTACAGTGGTACAGTAAAAAGAAAAGTTATAATTTCATGCACTTACAATTTAATACCGCATCTTTACATTTGTTTACATTTCTCTCCACTGAGAATGGTACTACATGTCCTTCTCCTTTTTCAAAGTTTTTGAAAGTTATTTATTTATTTTTCTCTACTGCCACTTCTCCACCTCTACTCATTTCTCAGTCTACTGTGATTTGTGTTACACTTCTTTTCCAAGGTCGACAAAAACCTCCTTTTCCCTAAATCCCAGGAGCACCATCTACGGCCTATCTTTTTTTTTTCTTTTTCTTTCTCTTTTTTTTACTTCATGCCTCATTCAATACTACTGATTCACTTCCTTCTAGAAACTCCCTTTTCTTGGATCTGATGATCGAGCACTCCTGTGTGTGTGTATACACAGGCATGTGTGTGTGCGTGCACACGTTCCTACCACTCTAGCCACATTTTTCTCAGTTTCTTTTGCAGGCTTCTCTTCCCCCTTCCCCACGCATCAATAATCTCTCTTTGAAGTACTGATTTCCTTGGGTATTTGTTGTCTCAGAAGAAAAAAAAATTAATCAATGTTTATTTAATGTCAGGAAACTTTCTAAACACTTTCACATGTATTAAGTCATTCTGTTGTCACAGCCAGCCCATGAATAGGTACTGTGGTTCCTGCAAATTATTTCATGTCTAAAAGAGAATACTGAAGGAAGGAAAATATAGGGAAAGTCACAGAGCTTGTAAGCAGTAGAGCTGGGATGTGAACCAGGTAGTCTGAATCCAGAAACCCCATGTTCAACCACTTTGCAGCCCTGCCCTCTTTCCTTCTCACGTTCTCCCTAGGTGATCTTATCCGCTTGCATAGCAAGGGAACCAATTTAAATTACTTAAAAAATATTTGTTCAGCTCATACATAGTGCCAGGTACTGTGTTACGTGTTGAAAAAATAAATATGAACAAAGCATGGTTTCTTACCTAACTCTAAAGAATTATTATAGTCTTGTTCCTGTGAAGATGCATTCTTGGCATTAAGAATTGCCAGTCATTTATAAAATGTTCTCCTAATATTCTGAAATCTTAGCATGTCTCTAGTCATTGTTTCTCTGATTACTATTCATATGCTTATGCTTGTATTATCAGGATGCATTTATATTTAGGATACTCCGTCATGTCAAAGACTCTCACTGCTCCTTATGTGCGGCTGTTACTATCCCATCCTTTTTTTAAACTATGTCCTTGAAGAAAACACAACTTCTATACAAGTTTCACTTTAACATCCAACTTGAAACTCTCTCTTTGTTTCCTTTTGGCAGGTTCAGCATTATTATTTGCACAGCTTCTGTCATCCATGATGGATCAGAACTTTCCACAAGAACACATAATATGTGGTATAAAGAGAGGTCCCCAGTGCAATGAAACACACGAAGTGCAGAACGCATTCACTGATGTGAGATAAAGTTCTGCATTTGCAGTGTGGTCTAGTAATGCTCAGTGGTCCAGAGTATTACTAGTATTTTCTGAGTTCTCACTGGTGTAAATCCAGTGCTTCCTAATGGATGTGTAAATGAAAAAAAAATAGTGTTACCTTAAAGTAGCACTGAGTGGAGATGGCATTTAACAGACATGTATGCAAAACTGATTTTTTTTTTTTTTTTTGAGACGGAGTTTCGCTCTTGTTGCCCAGGCTGGAGTGCAATGGCACGATCTCGGCTCACCGCAACCTCCGCCTCCTGGGTTCAAGCAATTCTCCTGCCTCAGCCTCCCGAGTAGCTGGGACTACAGGCACGTGCCACCATGCCCAGCTAATTTTTGTAATTTTAGTAGAGACGGGGTTTCACCACGTTGACCAGGATGGTCTCGATCTCTTGACCTCATGATCCACCCGCCTGGGCCTCCCAAAGTGCTGGGATTACAGGCGTGAGCCACCGCGCCCGGCCTGCAAAACTGATTTAATACATAGTGATACTGCATTATTATTTTGAAAAACGTAAGGGAAGTGGAAGGAGCGCTTCATAGAGGAATCAAAATTTGAGGAGAGGTACGTAACTAGGAGGTAAGCAGGCAGAGAAAGATGATGAATATAGGTGACCAGAGGATAAATGTAAATTCAGATCAGGAGATAAGAAAGGGGATTGGTGAAGATGATAATAGGCTGCGCTGGCAGGAGGAAAGAGTGGCAACCAAGGAATGAATTAAACCAGACACAATTTGATGGCATTAGAATGTCGTTTTATTCTGTGCACAATGGAGAGCCATCAAAACAAGTTTTAAGCCAGGAAAAGATATGATCAGATTTATCTTCAGGAAGATAATTCTAGTAGAAATCTGGAGGTTTTATTGGTTAAGACTGTGTGGAGACAGAGAATCTTTAGGAAGCTGTTACTATAAGCAAATCACAAAGCATGGCACATGCATAGCTGCTAACTGGAAAAAATCTCTGTGTCTAAAACCCAACTGTTCCGGTTTTTAACTACATGGCCTTATTACATTACTTTCTCTCTGTTAGTCTTAATTTACTCATCTCTGAATTGGGGATGAGAATATCTGTTTCATTGATTTGTTATGGGGCTTATGTGAAGTAATAATTCTAGCATGCTTGGAACTTTATAAGCATTCACTAAATTTAAGTCACCATTAAAAATTTATTAGGGCTGTGAAGGTAGCAAGGAAGATTAGGGTATGATTGTGAGAGTTCAGTAGTGTGAAGGAAAAGGATTTGACAGAGGGAAGAAAAAAGAGATAGATGTCAAAGATGAGTCCACATTTGGAGATGTGATGTTTTATACTGTGAGATGAGGTATGGGATATTTCCAGCATGATAAGTATGATAAGTCTGGTGGAGGGGAACAGAGGAAATTATGTTCTATTTAAGACTTTTTAAGATTGAGGTGGCTAATGATAAAACTGAAGCTTTTATGAATGAGTTGGAAATTTGCGACTCATACCTCGGAAGAAAGAATTAAACAGCAGATAAAAATGCATTCATTTAAAAGGTACATGTGAAGACACAGCTACTTAGGAGAAAGTATTTTATGAAAGGTGAAGGTAACTGAGGAAGCAACCATAAATAAAACAAACTTTTAGAGATGAGTAAATAAGGAGGAGATGAAAAACTATATTCAGAAATTATATTTAGAGAGCCAATAAGAGAAAGAACAAGCAGAGTTACAGAGACCAAGGGATAAATGAGTTTAACAAATAAGAGATGGTTCAGTAGCACTAAGTCATGCAGATAAGTCTACTTGATTATAGATTGAAATAAAGCCATTGGTTCAGTAATTATGAAGAAAGACTTTGGCGACCTCATGAGGGTTATTTTGTATGAAGAAATCTATATTACTGCAGTATAAAAATGAATGAAAGTTTAAAGAAAAAGGTGGTAGGAATGGGGATTGATTTTTCTTTTCAAAATCAAACTATTTAAGTGTAAGTTAATTATAGTAAAGGAGAAATTAGCAGAGAGACACCGATTTATAGTATTTTAAAATAATTTTTTCTATGGAAGATATTTGAGTATGATTAGAGCCCAAGTAGAAGATAAAGTAGAGAAATATCAGAATCATGGATAAATGAGAAGTACACATGTCATGGTTAGCGGTGGAGGATGTTCACACTGCTTTTGGCAATGGTGACCTACGGATTCAGAGCAAACCTTCTGAAAATAAGCTAGACAAGCTATGGAAGTGATGGGTGATATTCTTTGCATTGGCATGTCTTAGAGTTCATAGTACTATGGACTGATGTCTTTTATCAAGGTTGGAAAACCACACCTTCACGGTAAAATTGTTGAAAACTAAAGACAAAAAACAAAGTTAAAATCTGACACAGAAGAGGAAGACATATTATCTCCCAAAGAGCAATTATTGACTTCTATACAGAAACAATGAAAGCCAGTGAAAAACTGAGTGATAAATTTAAAGGGCAGAAAATAACATAATTATCAGCTTAGAGTTGTTCAAATAAAATTCTACATAAAACTATCCCTCAAAAATGAATGTAAAATAAAAGCATATTTAGACAACAAAATTGAAAAATTTGTTGTTAGCAGATCTGAAATTTAGAAATATCAAAAGGTATATTCAGGCAGAAGAATATGATCCCAGATAAATGTTCAGAGATTTAGGAAGGCTTAAACAATATTTAAAAAAGTAAATAGGTAACTAAATCTAAATTAAAATAATTTCTGAGGAGCTGTAAGGAAACAATAATATTCAGCTTGGAAGAGAGATAAATTATTATTTTAATAATTATTTTTTTCTTTGAGACAGGTCTTGCTCTGTCATCCAGGCTGGAGTGCAGGGGCACTTTCTCAGCTCAGTGCACCTCTGCCTTCAGTTCAAGCAGTTCTTCTGCCTCAGCCTCCCAAGTAGCTAGGATTATAAGTGGGTGCCACCACATTGGCTATTTTGTGTGTGTGTGTGTGTGTGTGTATTTTTAGTAGAGATAGGATTTCACCATGTTGACCAGGCTGGTCTTAAACTCCTGACCACAGATGATTCACTCGCCTTAGCCTCCCAAAGTGCTGGGATTACAGGCATAAGCTATCACACCTGGCCTAACAATAATTTATTAAAGCATTGTCTGAGAAGTGGGAAAGTACTAATTTATATTTGACTTCAATAAATGAGAAATTCATACTGAAATCTCCATGATAACTTAAAAAGAATTGGAAGAGCATGTCTAATAATCCAGTGGAAAATAAAATTAGAAAAGTGAAATACAGACTCCCAAAGAAGACAAAACAAGGTGGGAGCATGCGGGACAGATGGGACAGAAAAAGTAAGTGGCAGACTTCAGCCTAAACATTTTAGCAATCGTGTTCATATGTCAGTTAAAGAAAATGATTGTGAGATTGTCAAGAATTCAAAACTCAATTCTATGTTACTCATAAGAGACATACTTTAAGTCAAATGTAGTAGAATAGAAATAGCTGTATAATGCAAACACTAACTAACAGAAAGCTGATATACTTGCATTGTATCAAACAGAAAAAGCAAATCCCAAAGCATTGCTACAGTTAAAAATAAAAGTTAAAAATAAGCATTTCATAATGACAACAAGCTTTATTTTATAAGGAAGATGTAATTAATAATTCTAAATTTGGAAGAAGTTAATGTGCTTCTGAGACTTAGAAGGAGGTTAAGAAGAGTGAAGATTCAGGTCAATTTTGCATAGCCTTTTTGAATCACAGATTCTTTTGGAGAATCTAATCAATATTATTGTCCTGTTATCAAAAAATGGGAACATAAACATAAGGTTTTGCTTGCAAATCAAAGTTGAAGAAATCCCTAAATCTGGGTTAAGAATCGATAATAAAAATTTTTTTTTTTAATTTTAAAAAAATTAAAAAAAAGAAGAGGGGCCAGACGTGGTGGCTCACGCCTGTAATCCAAGCTCTTTGGAAGCCAAGGTGGGCGGATCACCTGAGGTCGGGAGTTCAAGACCAGCCTGACCAACATGGTGAAACCCCGTCTTTAAAATTAAAAAAAAAAAAAGAAGAAAAAGAATCGATAATAGCCTTTATTTGAGGAAGAAAACAAGTTTATGTTGCTTTGCACGTGTAGAGCTCTTACTGTTTTGAAATAGCATTTTTATAATATAGCCTTTGACCAGAGAAACTTAATTTTCTCTAACATTTCTCAGAAGCAAAGAACAGAAGAAGAGAAAAGAAATGTTTTGAGCTAGGATCTGAGAGTAGCGCAGTATGGGGCCTTCAAAAAGTCAAGAGAGAAATCTGAAGATATTAAAGACTGTGTCGGTGAACTGATTAATTGTGTAATCTAGGGTAAATATGCAAGAAACTAAACGTGGTAGGCATATTTTGTGGTGTTAAGAACAGGAGCTTTCTACATAGGCAGACCTAAGACACATGGAGTGCATTGCCGACCAAGTTAAATTACCTCCTGAAGCCAAAGTTTTCCCATTTTCCCAATGGGGAAAATACTTACCTGTGAATATTGAATGAAAAACTGTAAGTAAACTTCTCAGTAAAAGTAATTATTAATAATATAGACAAGTTGCAGAATTGAAGATTAGGTTGGATTAAACACTAATTTTTATATGAGAGGGCATATGGGAAAATTGGACAGGAAGAATTTGAAGTCAGACGGATGACTACCATCCATATGCAAACACTAACAAAACAAAGCTGATATACTTGCATTATATCTAACAGAAAACACAAATCCCAAAGCGTTGCTACAGTTAAAAATAAGCATTTCATAATAACAAGCTTTAATTTATAAGGAAGACATAATTAATAATTCTAAATTTGGAAGAAGTTCTTGTGCTTCTGAGACTTAGAAGGAGTTTAAGAATACCATCCAATGCAAACATTGGTACCATTTTGAGTTTTTAAAAATTCAGGATATGGTCCTATGAGTAAAATCCCAAACTGGAAATAAAAGCCATTAGAATCATGCCATAAGAAATGAACAGCTACGTAGTGACATGCCTCCACCTACTGAACTACCCCAGGGTGTGGGAAAGGATGCCAACATCCTGCATTTGGTGAAGAGTGTTTTAATTCTAATTATGTGATAGATTTTAGACCATGTGCCATGTGGTGATGAGAAGAATGTATATTCTGTTGTTTTGGGTGGAGAGTTCTGTAAATGTCTATCAGGTCCATTTGATCCAGTGCTGAGTTCAGGTCCTGAATATATTTGTTGATTTTCTGTCTTGATGATATGTCCTTTCTCTCTAGCTGCCTTTAACATTTTTTCTTTCATTTAGACCTTGGATAATCTGATTATTATGTGTCTTGAGGATGATATTCTTGTGAAATACTTCATTGGGGTTCTTTGCATTTCCTGAATTTGAATGTTGGCCTCTCTAGATAGGTTGGGAATGTTCTCATGGATGATATCCTGGAATGTTTTCCAAGTTGGTTCCATTCTTACCATCTCTTTCAGGTATACCAATCAGTCACAGATTTGGTCTCTTCACATAATCCCATATTTATTCGTGCTTATGTTAATTCCTGTTTATTGTTTTTTCTCTACTCTTGTCTGCCTGTCATATTTCAGAAAGTCTTCGAGCTCTGAGTTTGTTTTGTTCTACTGCATATTCTGCTATTAATACCTGTGATTTCATTATAAAATTCTTATGGTGTGTTTTTCAGCTCTATCAGGCTGATTACATTCTTCCCTATACTGGCGATTTTGTTTGTCAGTTCCTCCACGATTTTTAGCTTCCTTGAATTGGGTTACAATGTACTCTTACAGCTCAATGAACTTTATACCTATCCATATTCTGGAATTCTACTTCTATCATTTCAGCCATCTCAGCCTCAGCCCAGTTCCAATCCCTTGCTGGAGAGGTGATGTGGTCATTTGGAGGAAAAAAAGCACTCTGGCTGTTTGAGTTTTCAGCATTTTGCACTGATTCTTTCTCATCTTTGTGTACGTATTAACCTTCAGTCTTTGAGGTTGGTGATCCTTGAATTTTTTTTTCTTTTATCTTATTTAATAACCTTAAGTGTCTGTGGTATATAAGGTGGATTCAGCACTTCATTTCTGGGAGATTTTAGGGAGCCAGTACTCAGATCCCAACTTCTAGACTGTGGGCTCTAACTTTGGGAGACTAGTATTGGACGCCGACTTTGTTCTCTGCCTCCTTGAGGTTTGGTGTCCACTGCACTGGTGGAGCCAAGGTGTGGAAGGTGCAGCAAAGTACTAGCAGATGCAGGAGTGCCTGCCTCCCTGTGGGCATTCAGCACAGTGTGGAGGCAAGGCAGCTGCAGGGGAAGGTGGGGAGCACCTTCTGGAGACTGTGTACGCAATTGCGCTGGAAGTGGTGTTGACTTGGAGCACAGTGCTGGCTGGCACAGGTCTGGGGCCTTCTCTTTGGCCTGCAAGCAGTAGTGATCACTCAAGGTGTGTAATAGTTCCTGTTCTCGGGGTAAGCGCTGGGTGCTGGCAGGGGCAGAGCTTGCTGGCTCTGTCCCCACCAAACTCCATCTGCAATGGCAGTCCGTTGGAGTTGGGGGGCATACCACACTCCTGCATTCTGGCAGGGTAGGTAAGGCGGAGTGCAGACATGTACCAGCAAAGCAGTGTGGGGCGGTGCCGTGGCTTGGAGGAATCTGCAATATGAAGAGGGAACATGCAGGCTGGTGTGTGGCTGTAGGGTCCTCTTTGCTGGAACTCTCCATCTGTCCAACATGGTCCACTGGCACAGAAGATATGGTGTGGGCCCTGAAGGTACCTGAGACTGCACTGTAAGTAGGTATGGCCAGGCTGGGGCCCCAGGAGATGCCAGCAGACCAGAGTGCTTAGATCAGACCAGCCCAGTGTGATATTCAAGGCTGCCTTGTAGAGATCAGGTCCAATAGTCCCCCTAGGGCTGAAGTGTCTGTGGGCCAGCAGTCACTCAGTGTAATCAGCCCAGGATGGAGGGTCTGTGTTGTGGGTCCAAGCCAGGGTTCCCTGTCTGGTGACAGACAGTGGAGGGGGGTGTGAAACCTATGGGAGACAGAGTGGCCTCCTCTTCTTGGGTCAACTGCAGCTTGTTGGAGGTGTGGAGAAGGCACTTAGGGTCTTTGCTCCTTTGTAAGTCAAAGGGTAGTGACCGGAGTGGGCCCCCAGCATACCACAGCAGCCCTAGGGAAAAGTAGCCAGACTGTTATGTGGATGCTTGTTCCCGTAACTCCTCACCAGGCAGTTCCTCCAGGCCTGGGCCTCTAGCCGGTAGCAACTCAGAAACTCCCTGGACAGAGCCTCCGGGGACAATCGACAGCCCCTTTGCCATTGCCTCTGGAGTGGAACTCCGTCGGAACTGTCACTGCTTCCTTGTTCAGAGTTTACAGGAAATCTGTTTGTTACATATTAAGGTCTAAACAAAAACAGAAAGAAGGTCAAGGAGGGGAGAAATCACAGAATTTCTTTCTTTCCTTTATGGAATAAATCATGGGGAGAAACTGCGAAGATAGGTGGAAAGAGTCTTGTCAGAGCATTGGTGTATGTATCTGAAACCCGGTGGGAACTCCATTGGAATCATCATTGCTTCCCTGGAATAACAAAGGAGCAAAAAGCCTTTTATATCTTACTGCTGTTATTATATCAGTCAGTCCTAGTGTTGTATCAATTAATCACTTATAGACACTAAGCATGAGGAAAATGAAGGAGGTCAAAAGGCAAGAAGCATGAAATATTGCATTGAACTGTGCTAGTCTGACACATGCCTTGTTAGTATAGAATGACAAGGAACTATTTCTGATAGGCATTATAATTAAAACCAGCATATTTTTTTTTCAAGGCTTCAAGGAGTGAACTGAATTTCCCTGAGCCCCAAAAGGTTCAATTCAGTTCAGGAAAATGTTAAGTTTGATGTTATTCTATGAATTAGCTTTCCAAGCTCTAATTATAATAATAGACATTATGTTGTAAACTTGGAAAAGGTTTATTTACATGACAGATCCAAGAATCAAATGTTCTTCCTTTCATTTTGCCTTTCAAATACTTACTTCAAAAAACCAATAAATAATTATGGAGCACTTAAGGAGAGGAAACACTGTATTCTCTTTTCTTAACTTATTAATTATAGGACCCTGTATTGATCAAGACAAAGCAATTTTCTTTCTAAATTCTTGACAAAATAGAGAATATGATTTTGTCTAAGGACACAATTTACCAAAAGCATTCCAATTCTATGATGATACAAAACTCACTTGATTACCAGACGAACAACTTGTTCCCAGGAGGCAATATTTTACAATATAATGTGAACATTTTTTATATTTATTTACCAAATGTGAAAACAATTGTTCTTTTTCTTCACTGTTACACAAAATGTGGCAGGGGCCTGAAGACATACATACAACAATACTTTGACAAGACTCTTTCCACCTATCTTTGCAGTTTCCTCCCATGATTTATTCCATAAAGGAAAGAAAGAAATTCTGTGATTTCTCCCCTCCTTGACCTTTTTTCTGTTTTTGTTTAGACCTTAATGTGTAACAAACAGATTTCCTGAAACTTGATGAAGTGATAGAATACATCATATGTACTTAAATAATTGTATTCACCCCAAAATAGGGATCAATTAAGAAGAGGGGAGGTAGAAAATGTGTGCAAACATCTTGGTTTTCATATGTGATTATATTCTGACAACCTTCATTAATCTTTGTGTGACCCCATGTAATAGGTCTTGTGGAGTTGTCCTGCTGTTATTTAAAGACCAATCTGAACATTCTCATTCATCTCAAACTACATCAAATCAAACCAAAACCACAAATCTGATGCTAAGCCCTTGAAAACTCACACTGATCTTTAAAATAGGTTTCTTGGAGTGATGATGAGTGTTTAGCTGGCAAATCATAAAGATTTCAGAGTTTCTCTCTAAATACCTGTTTCTGTCTTTCAGGTTTCTAGTTTTCAGTGTTCCCAAATCCCTAGGCCTCCTTTTGTTTTATATTGAACTCTACTCTTGAAATCCTAATTCTGCCCAGTACTAGAGATCTAACCTTGGGCAAATTCCTTAACTGCCTAGGTTTATATACCTGTAAAGCAGAGATATTAATAATGCATACTTTATAGTGTTGTGATAAGAATTAGTAAGGCAACAAATGTAGATTTTGAATATTATCTGGTACATAAGAAAGTGTTAGCTATTATTAATTATTGTTGTTATTATTTGAGGAATTTTTAAACATACAAGATTAAGTCATTGTTATCACTTGAAACTCTTAGACCTCAAGCGGTGGGAGAAATTCCACTTCAAAAGCTCTGAAGAAATGTTTAATATAGTACTTTTGCTTATTTCAATCTGCTTTTAGCTTGTTGCAGTTTTAATCTTACATTTTTGCATTTTAAAAGAGTTTTTCCCATAATTTTAGCTCAACTCCAAATCTTTTCACTTCTCTTAATTTATCTTAGCTTTCTTTATTTTTGTTTTTATCTTAGTATTCATTTTTTCCAGTTTTTTGAAAATTCTTTTCTTTCTTTCACTTTACTTATCATTTATGTATTAATTTACCAGTTTATTAGATTTCAGTTTTCCTTCTTAAGCTTTGTGGTGTTTAAAAAAGTATTTTAAAATTAAAATAGTGGAAATGTTTACCAATATTTGCTGATTGCTTTCTGTTTGCAGAGTACTGGTCTAAGGGCTTCATGTGGATCATTTTATCAGTTTTTACAATAGTCATTTGAGATAGATTTATTATTTTCATTGCACAGATGAGGAAATTGACATAAAAAGAGGTTATATACCTTGCTCAAGGTTACATGGCTAACAAGAATAGGAAATAATATTTATAGTGCCCTATTTTGCATTTCATTTTGACTACTTAATTTTAACCTAATTTATCATTTTTAGTATATTTCTAAAATTGTTTTTGCTATTATTTTCTGCTTAATACTGATAAACAGCAAGTTGGTATAGTGAGAGTATTGTAGAGTTGCCTGCATTCCAAATGGGAGATATTAGATGGATATATTTCTTTCAGCTGATGCTGAAGTTACCATTTTTAGATCTGCTGTCTTAGTGGAGTGAGAAGCAGCATGAGTTTTAGATTCAGATAAAGCCTGCCAGCAGTGTTACAGGAGAATCTTTCTATATGTCAGTTATCCAAAATTTCATGTAGTTGACTTTTAGGATAAAATTAACTCACTCTGTGATGATAGTCATTGATAAATAGGCTTTTTTTTTTTTTTTTTTTTTTTTTTTTTGCTTGGTGTCTAGGTTGGAGTGCAGTGGCACAGTCAGTTCACTTCAGCCTCAAACTCCTGGGCTCAAGCCATCCTTCTGCCATAGCCTCTCGCTTCCCTACTAGCTAGGACTACAAGTGGATGCCACCATGCCTGGCTAATTTTTATTTATTTATCAGGTATTCTTAAAGACAGGGTCTCGTTTTGGTGTCCAGGCTGGTCTCAAACTCCTGGCTTCAGGCGATCTTCCTGCCTCAGAATCCCAAAGCACTGAGATTACAGGTGTGAGCCACAGCCCACAACCTGAAGCTGTCCCAAGTGCTGAAATCGCTTGCAAAATGGTTTCCTTCCCTGACCACAAATTTCAGACCTAAAAACACAGCAAAATGAAACCAATTTTCTGAATGATTTCAACTATCTCCCTAAGAGAACTGGATTTGTAGTAATTGTATATATTTCTCCCAATTGCATATTATCATCTCTTAGTTCCTAACCCTCCCTCATGAAGACTTACTGTTATGAAAGGCCTCTCCAGTGGAATTCTACTGATTGACAGTCCTATCAATCAACTAACTTTGGCCGATATGATTACTCTCCAAATAATCTCCAGGTTTTCTCCTGCTACATTTAATTCTTCTTACTAAGTCTACAATTATTAATAGTTTTCCCCTATTTTCCTTGATCTAGATAGCCTACAGAAGACTTTCCTACGAAAAACCAAGTTGGAACCCCTTTTATTATGGCTCATATAAACTAGGTTCACCAATTTGGGCTTGAATCAATCTAGTGTCTATGAAACTAAGTAATACTTAACTCTATAAGGCAAGTAATTTTATTATTACCAACCCAGTATATTTTCTGAAGGAAGCTTCTCCTCTTACAATTTAGCTGTGTAGGATCCTAAATGTAAAAGCACCTTATTTTCTCATGAATGAATGTCCTCTGGTCTGTATGCCTTTCAAAGCATGATTCCAAGAAATACAAGGGCAATTTGATACTACTGGATATTGTCTTTGTGAATGAAGCCTAATAACCAATTAGCATTTTTTCTTTCTTTTTCTTTTTTTTAAGTGACATCTCAGTATCAACTAGCTCAAACAGAATAGATTGCAGTTGTTAAGTATTTTCCAAATATGTTCCTGTTAACTGTGTTTCCATACTAACATAATTATTAACCTTCTTGACCAAGCAAAGTGTGTGTGTTTATTCATTCTAAAGTTTATTGAGTCAAATCTGGTTCATAATTCAATTGCCAAGATACTTTATATCCTAATTTTATCAAATAATGTACTAGGAATTTCTCCTACTTTCATATTGGCTGCATAAGCGAACAACAGATCACAGTGTTTTCATCCAAATTATTGATTTTCATCCAAAAAATGGCCTTGATGCATATGGCTCTTTCCCACATTGCCTTCAGGCCTTTTCTCAAATGTCACCTTCTCAGCAGGTCCTTCCTTGAACACTCTTTTTCAAATAACACCTATCATCCCCCAATCCTGTGTGTTTCTTGGCCCCCTTTTATGCATTATTTTCTCCCATAGACTTTATCATCTTACATACTATGTACATTACCTATTGCTTTTTCGTGTTAGCTCCATCTTTTCTGGAAAAATCTCCATAAGGATAGGGATCATTTATCCTCCTTTTTCCATGCTATATTCCCAGCCTGTAACATAGTATCTGGGGTATGGTAGATGCTTAATAGTGGTGTATTGAGTGGATGAATGAGGACTTTTTGGTTGTAATTGCTTACAAAGTTTTAATTCTGCCTAGTTGTAGAGTCGATGGGTTTATATGATTTTCATAAAATATTGTATCAGCTATCTTAATTAAATCATCAAAAGTATATGTACTTAATTTATCTGATCTTCTAACATTATGTATCATTATACTTTAAAGTCAGATTGACTGGGCTTAAATGCTGATTCTGTCACTTATAAGCCATGCGGCCTTGAATGATCTTCCAACTCTTTTTTTGGTAACAGTTTTTTCACTTGTAAGATGTGGGGACAAAAGTGATTATCTATTTTAAAAGTGCCTGACGTATAGTAAGAAGATAAACTTCCTAGCAAATAGTAAGAACTCAATAAATGGTAATAGGGGGATTGCTGTTTTAAAATATTTACTGGAAAATAATACATAGGGGTGTGTGTCTATTTAATAAATATTAACACATAATTGTTCTATTGTTATTCTCATGCAGTATTCCAGACCTTAAGCTTTTATACATGATTATGATTTTAATGCTAAGGAAAGTAATGACAATGTTAGATTTTACAGTTAATATTATTCTGTGTACTGGATAAGAAATATTCTTGCATTACACAAGCCTTTTCCTTGGTAGTCAGTGAGGGCATTAAGAAGCATGGCCACAAAACACAGATAACTTCCCAAAACTTTCCACACACTGTGACAGCTTCCATAATTCTTAGAATTTGGTTTAATAAAAATGTGAAAACATGTTATATGAGTTAAACAATTTCAAATGAAGAAGACAGAATATAGATGTTAGCAGAGACGAAATATTATTGATTAGGTATTGATATAGTTGGACATTTGTCTTTGCCCAAATCTCATGTTGAGTTTTAATCCTCAGTGTTGGAGGTGGGTCTTGGGGAAGGTGTTTGGGTCATGGGGTAAGATCCCTCATAGCTTGGTGCTGTCCTACAATAGCAAGTGAGTTCTAATGAGATCTGGTGTTGTAAAGTGTGGCACCCTTCCCCCTCGACCAATCCCTCTTGTTCCTGCTTTTGCAATGGAATGTGCTTGCTCTTGCTTCACCTTCCACCATGAGTAGAAGCTCCCTGAGGGCCTCCCCAGAAGCTGAGCAGATGCTGGCGCTGGGCTTCCAGTACAGCCTGCAGAACCATGAGCCAATTAAACCTCTTTTCTTTATAAACTACCCAGTCTTAGGTATTTCTTTGTAGCAATGCAAGAACAGCCTAAGACAGATATCTAGAGTTATTTTTAAGATAATTTAAATTTTCAGAAATCCCAGAAGCTTTAGAGAAACACATATGAGAGTGAAAAATTATAGATTTTTCTTTTTACCTGTTAAATAAATGCAACAATCGCACAGAGGATAGGCCAAATCTCGCTCCCTTTTCTATACTAAGAGCCAAAGCTGAATGGCTATTGAAGACTGTTTTTTCTCTTTTGTGGTAGAATAGTTTTTCTTCTTATGACATTTCTGTTTCTTAGAATTATGTGTTCGACAGTCTTGTGAAGCTCTCTTTTGTGGATGACAGTAACTCCAGACTTGAAGAAAATACTAGATTTCATGTCATTTCACAATTGCATTAATGCAGCATGAGTTACTTTCTTTTCAAATCATGCTTATCATTGGTTACCAAAAATCAATGCAAGAATTACATGAGATTATACAGGTTAAACAACTGGATAGTATCTGGCCTGTGGCTAACACTCAAATATTAGTTTCTATGTTGCATCTATATAATATCTGTATATACAGACATAAAGTTTGCATATATGCAAAGATCTATGAATTGAGAAAGATTTTTGTAATTAAAAGAAAAAGTTGAGTTCTCAGGAAAGTATTTCCTGTCTCATTTCATGTACATCCTGAAGTCTATATAGTCCAAATTAAGAAAAATGCGTGAATAAGATTGTATCGACTTTCATCTTGGTACATTACAAGATGTGTCTCAGCCATCATTACGTAGGAGAAGCAAAGAAGAACTCTATAAAAGTATTAGAAGTATGTGATATCCAAAGTCATATTTTGCTACTAATTTTGGACAAGTCACTTAATAATTTTGTGTCTCAGTTTCCACAACTAGAGATAGATGTTCTGGGTTTACTTTTAAACTCTGTAAGATAAAGTTTGTGCATAAGAGATTTCCTACCCCAGAGATACAAAAATTTTGTAATATTTAGCTAGCTAGCTAGATATATCTGTCTATCTATCTATCTACCTACCTACCTACCTACCTACGTACCTGTCTTACACTTAACAGAAAGCCAGGAGAATTCCCAATTAAATTAAATTAAAAGTAAGTAAAAGCTAGAATAGTGGTAAGCAGGAGCTGTTACCATAGTGACTCAGGAATGTTTAGATAGAGATTTAGGATCTCCGGGCTGGGAGCTGAGACTGGGAGACATGGCTTAGAGGTTGGGCTAGAGATAGTCTGCAACTGCCCAAAACAAGTCCTCCCCAACACTGTCAGAAAGGAAATAGAAAAATGGTTTCTTCTGCATGAGGAGCAGCAAAGGAGAGTCTGTTTACTTCATAGGCAAGGGGGAAAAATAGTCACCTGTGAAACAATAATGAGTCTCAGAACAGCATGAATGTGGTTTTTTAAATGTATACTTTCTTTGTGGCTTCCTGTTTCTTAAATATAGAAACTTTAAATAAAACAATAAAATAAAAACTCTTTCAAGACTTTAAAAAATACTAGGAAAGAGCAGAGGCATACATGAACTCTATGACATGATAAACTTCAACAGAAAAAGCAAAATGAAATGAAACAAAAAAATGCAAAAACTGTTGAGTGTGAGCACATATGAAATAATTTACCAATCTTAAATATGGAAATATATTACCTATAAAGGAGAGTCAGAAGATTTATTAGGATCCCAACAACTTGAGATAGTGGAACAAATTTTGAGATATTATAAAATAAAATAATAATGCTTAAGATGATAAAAGAAATCAAACAAGGGCCTAAAAATATAACTGCAAAATTGGACATCATGAAAATAAGAAAAACAATAAAGATTCCGAAAAAAAATTACTAGAATTTAAAGTATACTGGATAGATATGAGTAGATTAAACACCACTTAAAATATTACTGAATTAAAGAGTAAGTCTGTAAAAGAATTACCCAGAATTCAGCACAGAAAGATACAGATCATGAAAATCTGAATAATATACTAATCGAGATAACAGAATGAGAAGTTATGTTTCTTTCATAAGAGTTTTAAAAAGAGATCGTAAAAATCAGATTTTGGAGGAAGCAATATTTAAAGGAATACCTAAGAACTGTTTACACTGTGCTTGAAGAAGGACATACATCTTCATATTAAAGAATAATGTATTCTGAGTGGTTAAAAAAATCTTTAACTAAATGTATTCTAGTGAGCACCCACTGAGATGAAGTGTATTACTATTTTTCTTTATTGTAGTCAAGACTACATAACATAAAATTGACCATCTTAACCATTTTTAAATGGTTATTTAAAGAGATATCTATAACTATTTTATCTTCAAAACTGCAATTCCGTCTCCACTGATCAACTCCTCTTTCCCTCTCCCTATCCTCTGGCAAATACTATTCTATTTCTGTTTCTAAGAGTTTGATTTAGAAATTTTAGAAACCTCATGTAAGTGGAATCATTCCATGTTAGTGTTTTGTGACTGGATTATTTCACTTAGCCTAATGTTCTCAAGGTTCATCCATATGGTAGCATATGAAGGATTTCCTTCCTTTTTAAGGCTTAATATTATTCCAGAGTATGTGTGTGTGTGTGTGTGTGTGTGTGTGTGTGTGTGTGTGTGTATGTGTGTGTTACATTTTCGCGTGTGTGTGTTATATTTTCTTTATCCATTCATTCACTGATGAATATTTAGGTTGCTTCTACCTGTTGGCTATTGTGAATCATGCTGCAATGAACATGGGCATGCAAGCATCTCTTTAAGACTGTGTTTTCAATTATTTTGGACATATAATCAAAACTGGGATCATTGAATCAAATGGTCACTTTATTTTTAATTTTTATTGGATCTCTATAGTGTTTTCCAAAGTGACTACACCATTTTACAATCCCGCAAAAAGTGCACAAGGATTCTGATTTCTCAACATTTTCACCAATACATGTTATTTTGTTTTTCCTTTGTTTTGTTTAGTGACAATGGCCAACCTAACAGATGTGAGGTAATATCTCATTGTAATTTTGATTTGCATTTTCCTACTGATTGGTGTTGTTGAACATCTTTTCATTTGCTTGTTGGCTATTTATGTATCTTAATTGAATGTCTATTTAACCCCTTTGCCTATTTTGAATTGGATTGTTTGGTTTGCTTGTTGTTGTTTGAGGAATTCTTTATATATTCTGAATACTAACCCCTTTTATGGTTTGCAAATATTTTCTCCCAACCTGTAGGTAAATTTTATTTTGTCATTTTCTTTGCTGTGTAGAACCTTTTTTGTTTGTTGTAGTACCAATTGTTTATTTTGCTATTGTTGCCTGAGAAGTTGATATCATATCCAAAAAAATCATTGTCAAGGCCAATTTCAAGGAATTTTTAATTCATGTTTTCTTCCAGGGGTTTTATGGTTTCAGGCCTTAATTTAAGTCTTTAATCCATTTTGAGTTGACTTTTGTGTATGGTTTAGGGTAAGTATCCAATTTTATTTTTCTGTATGTGGATTTCCAGTTTTCCCACAAGTATGTATTGAGGAGACTATCCTTTTCCCCATTGTGAAGGCCTTGGAAACTTTGCCAAAGATTATTTGACCATATATGTGAGGATTTATTTTCGGATTCTTCATTCTATTTCATTGTTCTATATGTCTGTCTTTATGCCAGTACCATACCATTTTGATTACTATAGCTTTGTAAGATATTTTGAAATCAGGAAGTGTGAGGCCTCCAGCTTTGTTTTTCTTTCTGAAGATTAATTCTAATATTTAGGGTCTTTTGAGGTTCCACATTGATTATATATATATATATATATATATATATATATATATATATATATACTATGTTTTTTATACATATATATGTATATATACACATTATATATATAAAACATTGTATATATATACACATATATATAATAAATATATTACATATATAGAATCCATGTAGAACCTATATATAATATATATATAATTTTTTTTTCAAAACAGCATTGGGATTTGATAGGGATTGCATTGAATCTGTAGATTACTTGAGGTAGTTTAGACAGTTTAACCACATTAAGTCTTTTAATCCATGAACATGAGATATTTTTCATGTACTTGAGTCTTGTTTTTTTAAATCGATGTTTTGTATTTTTCATTATAGACTTAATTTCCTTAGTTAAGTTTATTTGTAACTGTTTTATTATTTTTTGTGCTATTGTAATGGGATTTTTTTTTTCTCTGATACAGAGTTTTGTCCTGTCACCCAGGCTGGAGTGCAGTGGCACACATAATCATGGGTCATGGCAGCCATGACCTCTTGGGCTCAAGCAATCCTCGTGTCTCACCCTCCTCAGCAGCTGAGACATGCCTGTCTGATTTATTTTTTGTAGAGATGGGGTCTCACTATGTTACCCTAGGCTAGTCTCAAACTCCTTTGCTCAAGTGGTCCTCCAATTTCAGCCTCTGAAAGTGCTGAAATTACAGGTGAGAGCCACTACACCTTGTTGGAATTGCTTTTTAAATATCTTTTTCAAATTGTTAGTGAATATAAATGCAACTGATTTTTGTATGTTTAGTTCATTATTCTGCAACTTTGCTGAATTCATTTATTACTTCTAATGATTTTTTCATATGGAATCTTCAGGATTTTCTACGTATAAGATACGTCTTCTGCAAACAGAGATAATTTTATTTCTTCCTTTCCAGTTTAGAAAACTTGCATTTATTTTTCTTACCTGATTGCTCTGACTAGGATTTCCAGTACCATATTGAATATAAATCATGAGAATGGATAATCTTATCTTGTTCCCACTCTTGGAAGGGAAGATTCCAGTTTTTCATCATTGAATATAATGCTGGCTGTGAGTTTTTCATATATGGTCTTTATTATGTTGAGGTCATTTTCTCCATTACTAGTTTTTTTCTTTTTAAAACTTTTATCATAAAAGATGTTAAATTTTGTCAGATGCTTTTTCTGCATCATTTGAGAGAATCTTATAGCATTTGCCCCTCATTCTTTTAATTTGGTCTGTTCCACTGAATGGTTTTCATATGTTCAACCGTTCTTGCATTTCAGGAATAGATGCTGCCTGGTTATGATATATAATCCTTTTAATATGTTGTTGAATCTGGATTGCTAGGATTTTGGTGAGGATTTTTTGTATTAATATTTATCAGAGAAACTGGTCTGTACATTTTTTGTCTTATAGTGTCTTTATCTGATTTTGTTGTCCGAAGAATACTGCCTTTATAAAGTGAGTTTGGAAGTGTGTAATTGTTTTCAAGTTTTTGGGAGAGTTTCAGAAAAATTAGTGGTAATTTTTCAAGTATTTGGAAGAATTCTCAGTGAGGCCATCTGGTCCAGGGTCATATTTTTGTTTTGTTGTTGTTGTTGTTTTCGGTTGAAAGGCTTTTGATTACTAATTAAATCTCTTTACGTTTTAGTGGTCTGTTCAAATTTTTTATTTCTTCATGATTTCTTCTTGAGAGGCTGTATGTTTCTAGGAATTTGTCTATTTCCTTTAGATGATCTTGGCATATAATTGTCTGTAGTAGTCTTTTATAATCCTTTCTTTTCTGTAGTATCAATTGTAACATCTCCTCTTTTATTTCTGATTTTTGTTATTTACGGTTTTTTTTCTTAGTGTAGTTAAGAGTTTATTGATTGTTGATCTTTTTGAATAACCAACTCTGTTTTGTTAATTTTTTCTATTATTTTTCTATTCTGTATTTTCTTCATTTCTGCTCTAATATTTATTATTTCCTTTCTTGTGCTAACTTTGGGTTTGGTTTGTTCTTTTTCTAGTTCATTGAGGTATAACGTTAGGTTGTTAATTTTAGATCCTTCTGCTTTTATAATATCATCATTTACCACTGTAAACCTCCCTCTTCGGAATGCTTTTGCTTTAATTTATAAGTTTTGGTATGTTGATTTTGTTTTCATTTGTCTCAAAACATGTTCTCATTTATGCTGTGAGTTCTTCTATGACCCATTGGTTATTCAAGAGTATATTATGGCCAGGCACAGTGGCTCATGCCTGTAATCCCAGCACTTTGGGAGGCTGAGGTAAATGGATTACTTGAGGACAGGAATTCGAGACCAGCCTGGACAACAGGGTGAAACCCCTTCCCTACTGAAAATACGAAAGTTACCCAGGCATGGTGGTGCATACCTGTAATCACAGCTACTTGGGATGCTGAGGCACAAGAATCACTGGAACCCAGGAGGCGGAGGTTGCAGTGAGTACAGATCATGCCACTGCACTCCAGCCTGGGTGACCGAATGAGACTGTCTCAAAAAAAAAAAAAAAGTATATTGTTTAATTTCCACATATTTCTGATTTCTGAATTTTCCAGTTTTTCTTTTGTTATTGATTTCTAGTTTCATTCCACTGTGGTTGGAAAAGAGTTATGATATGATTTTAATCTTAAATTTGTTAAGACTAGCTTAAATTTTTCTCTCTTAACACATGATCTATTCTGGAGACTTCTGTGTACAGAAATTCACATTGAGAAGAATCTGTATTTTGCTGTTGTTGGGTGGAGTGTTCCATATATGCTTGTTAGGTGCAACTGGTCTACAAGGTGATTGAAATTTTTTGTTTTTTTGTTAATCTTCTTTCTGGTTTATCTTTTCTTCATTGAAAGTGTGGTATTGAAATCTCCTACTATTACTTTGTTAATGTTGAATTTTCCCTTTAATTCTGTCAGTGTTTGCTTTACATATTTGAATGCTCTGTTATTAGGTGGATATGTGTTTATAATTGTTATGTCTTGCTGGTGAATTAACTGTTTTATCATTATATAATTTCATTCTTTGTCTTTGACTCTTGTTTTCCCAGAATATTGTTTTTCATCCTTTCACTTTAGCCTGTTTATGTCTTTATGTCCAAAGTGAGTTTGTTGTAGAGAGCATATAGTTGGATCTTTGTTTTTACATTCAGTCACCTATCTATGTTTTTTGATGGGGGAGTTTAATCCATTTTCACTTAAAGCAGTTTTTAATAGGAAAGAGCTTATTATTGTAATTTTATTAGTTATTTTCAGTATGTTATGTATTTGTCCCTGTTTATCTCTCTTGTACTTTTTTTGTGTTTTGTTGATTTTTTTGGAGGTGAAATGATTTGATTCCTTATTTTGTGTACTACTACAGAAATATTGTCTGTGAATAATCATTATGATTATATAAAACTCTTACTGTTATGACAGTAGCAATCGGTTTGAAACTGATAACAAGTTAACTTCAATCGCATACAAAACTCTATTACTTGGTGTATTCTCCACTTTATGTCATTAATGTCACAAATTCTATGTTTTAATATTTTGTATCATCATATTTTTATGTTTACATATTTTTTTGCTTTTATATTTTAAATTTGGTACCTGAACTTAAATTTATTTATCCATCACCATTACAAATTACAGGATTCTGTATTTGTCTATATATTTATCTCTACCAAATAACTTTATATTTCCATATGTTTTGGTGCTGCTGTCTATTATTCCTTTATTTCAACTTGAAATTTTCCTTTTGGCAATTCTTGTAAGTCAGTTCTCATGAGTAATAAACTCTTTGAGTCTTTTTATCTTGATCTTCATATGTGTACATGTGTATTACTCAGAATGTATTAAGGAGCCAGAAGTCACACAGAATTTTAGCAGGAAAGATTTATTATGAAAAGTTATTAGCTGGGCGTGGTGGCTCACGCCTGTAATCCCAGCACTTTGGGAGGCTGAGGCGGGTGGATCACGAGGTCAAGAGATCGAGACCATCCTGGTCAACATGGTGTGAAACCCCGTCTCTACTAAAAATATAAAAATATTAGCTGGGCGTGGTGGCGCGCGCGCCTGTAGTCCCAGCTACTAGGGAGGCTGAGGCAGGAGAATTGCTTGAACCCAGGCGGAGGTTGCAGTGAGCCGAGGTCGCGCCACTGCACTCCAGCCTGGCGCCTGGCGACGGAGTGAGACTCTCTCTCTCAAAAAAAAAAAAAAGAAAAGTTATTAATTACTTATAGGGAATTAACTAAGAGGGAATAAGAAATAATTATCTTTAAAGAATACCCTAGAACTAACAGAGAGGAGGAAGCATTCTTGGAAGGAGGGGTGGTGAATTCTCCTAAGGCTGATATTCAGACATCCCAAGAGAAAATATGGTTGCAATGGACTGGTTGTTAGAGGAGCTCACTAGGTTGTTC
Organism: Alouatta palliata; assembly: GCA_004027835.1. NCBI lineage: Eukaryota > Metazoa > Chordata > Mammalia > Primates > Atelidae > Alouatta > Alouatta palliata. Next base: position 69,911 of record PVKV010002940.1, read on the forward strand.
CTGAACTTGTCCCAAGTCAGAAAGCCATAGATGATGAGTAGTGAACTATCTGGTATTGTGCTCACAAAATTCACTGAGAAGCTGCCTAGGGTTGAGGGTGCTGTTAAATTTGCTATGAATAGAAAGTCAACCAGTGCAACAGCAGTGCTCTGGAAAGCCAGCAGGAAGTTGTCCACAGTGGGGATAAGGGAGCTGTGGAAGTCACTAGGAAGCTGTCACTGGAAAACTGCTTGGAAACTTGCTTAGGAAACCATGGAACTCCCCAGAAACTGCCTTGAGGGATGCCACTTGCTTCTGAGAATCCACCCGTGGAGGTGAGATTGAACCTACCAGGAGTGGGGAGTGAGCTTCACTGAGTCTCTTGCATACTAGGCCAGTGCCACAGGAACAAAAGAAGCAAAGCAGAAGCTGGGAAGAGAAACTCTTCAGATATTTGTCACTTCTCCTCCCTACTGACAAAGCTTGACATCATAAGCTGGTCAGTGAGAAATGTCCCAGAATTACAAACAGACAATGAAAGTTGGATTTGGAGTTGAAAGGCAATAAATTACCTGGCTCACCACCTATCTAGAAAAGTTCAAAAATTTATAACAAATATTGAAAATTAGACAAGATATTGGTTAGAACAATAAATTGTGAATTTTTTGTCATGATCAGTAAATTATGACACCTCAGTCAGAAATTGATAGCTTAAACAAAAATCAATAACATTTATAATATTGAGCAATAAAGTTAACAAGTTTTAAGTAATAGATGTTTAGAAACATGAATCCCATTGCAACTTATATAGAACGTTTTTAAAAATTGTCCAGGCTGGGCACGGTGGCTCACGCCTGTAATCCCAGCATTTTGGGAGGCCAACGTGGGTGGATCATGAGGTCAGGAGATGGAGACCATCCTATCCAACATGGTGAAACCCCATCTCTACTAAAAATACAAAAATCAGCTGGGTGTGGTGGCGTATGCCTGTGGTTCCAGTTACTCAGAAGGCTGAGGCAGGAGAATCGCTTGAACCCAGGAGGCAGAGGTTGTAGTGTGCTGACATCATGCCACAGCACTCCAGCCTGGCAACAGAGCAAGACTCCATCTCAAGAAAAAAAGAAGTTGTCCATATGCCACAAAAGAAGTCTAGACAATTATGAAAATAATCAACACGTATAGAACAGTTTATATGCCATAAGGCAATTAAATGGGAAACTAATAAAATATAGCCAAAAATTAATGTCTGAAAAATAAAAACAAAAAAAGTAATGTAAATATTACACAGATATATTAAAATGGAAAGACAGTTAAAGAAATGTACATTCAAATTTGTGGAATATTGCTAAAGTGGTATTTATTTTAATTTCATTTTTGTATAAACTTAAATGGTACAATTGCAGTTTTGTTATGTAGGTATATTGAATAGTGCTAAAGCCTGAGATTTTAGTGTTATCATCATTCAAATAGTACAGTGCACCAATTAAATAATTTTTCATCATTCACTGCTGGTCTGCCCCACCCTTCTGAGTCACCAATCTTTATTATTCCATTCTCTGTACTCACCTGTGCACATTATTTAGCTGCCAATTATAAGCAAAAACATGTGGTATTTGATTTTCTGGATCTGAGTTATTTCACTTAAGATAATGACCTCCAGTTTCATTCATGTTGCTGCAAAAGACAAAATTATCTTAGTGAATGCAGAAAAAGCTTTTGATAAAATTCAATGTCTATTCATGTTAAACACTCTCAGCAAACTATGTATTGAAGGAACATACCTCAAAATTGTAAGAGCCATCTATGAAAAACCCACAGCCAACATCATACTAAATGGGCAAAAGCTGGAAGCATTCCCCTTGAAAAGCAGTATAAGACAAGGATGCTCTCTCTCACCATTCCTATTCAACATAGTATTGGAAGTTGTGGCCAAGAAATCAGGCAAGAGAAAGAAAGAAAGGGCATCCAAATAGGAAGAGAGAAAGTCAAACTATCAGTTTTTGCAGATGGCATGATCCTATGTCTGGAAAACTGCAGAGTCTTAGCCCAAAAGCTTCTTGAGCTGATAAACAACTTCAGTTAAGTCTCAGGATACAAAGCAATGCACAAAAATCACTAGCATTCCTATACACCTGCAATAGTCAAGCTGAGAGCCCAATAAGGAATGCAATCCCCTTCACAGTTGCCACAAAAAAGAATAAAATACCTAGGAAAAAAGCTAACTAGAGAGGTAAATGATCACTAAAATGAGAACTGCAAAACATTGCTCAAATAAATCAGAGGTGATACAAATGGAAAACATTCCATGGCCATGGATAAGAAAAATCAATGTTGTTAAAATGGCCTTACTGCCCAAAGCAATCTACAGAGTCAATTATTGTTTTTATTAAACTACCATTGAGATTCTTCACAGAACTAGAAAAAAACTAATTTTAAAAATCATATGGAACATTAAAAGAGCCCAAATAGTGAAGAAAATGCTAACAAAAAGAAGAAAGCTGGAGGCATCACACTACCTGACTTCAAACTATACTATAGGACTATACTAACCAAAACAGCATGGTCTGGTACAAAAACAGACATAGACCAACGGAACAGGTTAGATAACCTGGAAATAAGACCACATACCTACAACTATCTGATCTTTGACAAAGATGACAAAAACAAGCAATGGGGAAAAAATTCCCTTTTGAATGAACAGTGCTTGGATAACAGGCTAACCATAGGCAGAAGATTGAAACTGAACTCCTTCCTTATACTATATACAAAAATTAAGTCAAGAAGGATTAAAGACTCAAATGTAAAACCCAAAATTATTAAAACCCTAGAAGAAAACCTAGGCAATACCATTCAGGACATAGGCATGGGCAAAGATTTCATGACAAAGACACCAAAAGCAATTGCAACAAAAGCAAAAATTGACAAATGGGATCTAATTAAACTAAAGAGCTGTACAGCAAAATAAACTGTAAACAGAATAAACAGTCTACAGAATGGGAGAAAATTGTTTCAAACTATGCATCTGACAAAAGTCTAATTTCCAGCATCTATCAGGAATGTAAACAAATTTATAAGAAAAAAACAACCTCACTAAAAAGTGGGCAATGGATATGAACAGACACTTTTCATAAAAAAAGGCATACATGTGGCTAGCAATCATATGAAAAAAGCTCAGCATCACTGATCATTAGAGAAATGCAAATCAAAACTACAATGAGATACCATCTCACACCAGTCAGAATGGCTATTAATGAAAAGTCAAAAAACAACAGATGCTGGTGTGACTGTGGAAAAAAGGAATGTTTTTTGGTAGGAGTGTAATTTGTTCAATCTTTGTGGAAGGCAGTGTGGTGATTCCTCAAAGACTAAAGACAAAAATGCCATTCAAGCCAGAAATCCCATTACTGAGTATATAATCAAAGGAATATAAATCATTCTATTAGACACATGCACACATATGTTCCTTGCATCACTCTTCACAATAGCAAAGACATGGAATCAACCTAAATCCCCATCAATGATAGACTGGAGAAAGGAAATGAGGTACATGTGTAGCATGGAATACTGTGCAGTCATGAAAAAGAATGAGATCATGTCCTTTGCAGGAACATGGTTGGATCTGAATGCCATTATCTTAGCAAGCTAATACAGAAACAGAAAGCCAAATACTGTATGTTCTCACTTGTAAGTAGGAACTAAATGGTGAGAACATATGGACACACAGAGGAGAACAACACATACTGCAGCCTATTGGAGGGTGGAGGGTAGGAGGAGGGAGAGGGTCAGGAAAATAGCTAATGGATATTAGACTTAATACATGGGTGATGAAATAATCTGCACAACAAACCCCCATGACACAAATTTACCTATTTAACAAACCTGCACTACATACAGAGTATGTTAGTTTAGTGAGAAGTTATATAGGGAGAAATAAGGAATTAAAGAAGATAGAAAAAAATTGGTCATAGTAACTATTAGATAAGTTGGCCAAGAAAATCTTCACTGAGAGGTAACTTTGAAAAGAACCTGAAGAAATTAGTGGAGAGCCATTTAGATCTGTAGAGGAAGAACATTCCCAGTAGAGAGCAAATCTCAGAGGCCACAGTGGTTATTGCTGACTGTCAGCGAGAAAGTAGTAGACAAGGTCAGAGAAGTATTGAAAGGCCAGGGTCTCATCATTTCATCTGAAATAGCCCAAGTTTAAGCTCTTTGTCCTGGCATAATTAATAATAGCCCATTAAGTACGGCTCTGGTTTGGATAATAAAATGTATAGTTATCCTACTTTTTGCAAAGAAGCTTTTGGCCAGGCATGATGGGTCAAGTCTGTAATCCAAGCACTTTGGGAGGCCAAGGCGGATGGATGGCTTGGTCCCAGGAGTTCAAGACCAGCCTAGGCAACATGGTGAAACACAGTCTCTACAAAAAATACTATATATATAATAATATACAAAAATACTATATATATAGTACATATATAGTCATCTATAGTACATGTATAGTACATAGATACAGTACACATATATAGTACTATATATATAACATATATATATATATATACATATATACATATATATATATATATATATATATGTATATGTATATATAAGCCAGGCATGGTGGCATGTGCCTATACTTCTAGCTACTGGGGAAGCTCAGGTGGGAGGATCGTTTGAGCCAGGGAGGCCGAAGTTGCAGTGAGACGAGATCACACCACTGCATTCCAGCCTGAGTGACAGAGTGAGACCCTGTCTTAATAAAAAAATTAAAAAATTTTTTTAAAGACTTGGTTTTTTGCTTAGATAAAAAGAGAAAAAGTGGGAGTATCATGATCTGACAGGATTTACAGGACCACTTGGATTGCTGTGTTAGGAAGAGATGCAGGGAGCAGAAACGGAAGCACAGTGCATCCAGAACCTGGCCAATTCTTTTGCCACCTCCATCGCTACCAGGCTGGTCCAACCCACTACCATTTCTTACCTGGACTGCCGCAAGAGCTTCCCAATGTGTCCTTCTTGCTATATTTGAATACACATACAAGAAAGATTAAAAAAAAAACCTTTGAAAAAACACATTTTCTCCCTATGCTTCAAATATTCCTATTTTCTTTCATTCCTGTACAGCTGTAAAGAGAAAAGCCATTTTTTTAATATTCAGTATAAAAATGTTTAGTTTTATTCAAGACTCATTTTTGGATTGATTTAGAATGAAAGTCCCTGTGTGGATTCCTTTATGGAAATAATGATAAATTATATTTCAGTTCCCCCTTTTCTCAGGTAGAAAGACAAGGATTTAGAATTAGAGCCGAGAAATCATATTTCATTTGGTCATGTAGCTCTATCCAGAGTAGTAAACATCTTTAATTTATTTTTGTTGATCATAAGTCTCCTTGTCAGTTAATGTTTTTCAGATAAAAGCTGGAAAGCAATCCTTTGTTAATACCTTTTTTCAAACTTCCTTTGCTAGGTCTCATAGGAGCTAGATGTTTACAGCCAATCGTTCCCTTAGGTACTAGCAACATCACTGATAGAAAGCATAAGGTTATATGAATCGTGATGGCCAGAAACTTGATCTGAGAAGGACTATGCATTTTTCTAGTAAAAAATCCTTATAGTGAGCATTTAAGCAGAAACCGAAAAGACATTTGATTAAATATACAAAATAGTTTTATCTTATTATATCTCCAGGCTGTAGAAAAAATGTGTGTGTGTGTATGTGTGTATGTGTGTGTGTGTATATATATATATATATATATATATATATACACACACATACACACATATTTTATATATATAAAAATGTGTGTATATATATACATATATATACATATATACACACACATATCTATATATGTATATATATATATGAGTAGAATGTCTGAATGACTTAGCATGACCTAACCATCACCATTTTTCTTTCATTTGTCTACATATTCCTTTGACAGGTTATTTATTAAACATTCAACCATTCCCCTGCCTCTTCTTTATTGGTGGCAGTGAATTGAAAGGACCAAATTCACATTATCTTGCCTTCTACATGAGCCTCTTCCCCAATTCATTTTCCTCAATTCTCCTAAATTCAACCTTTCTTCCATCTTCTATGGAAAGTCTCTACCACAAAATTAGTGCTTTAAGATATGGTCTTTTAACTTTTTGGTACATGCTGCTTTAAATATTTTTCTGAACTACCGTGCAATGTCAGATGGAAGGAACTATATGCGGTGAGCTTTCTGTGTGTATTAATAAATGAGTCACTCAGGGATTCAGTAGTAACTGCCTGTATGGAGAGACTGACTCAATGCTATACCCTAATACTTTTCTAAGTTGTCACTAGCTGCTGCTGCTGCTCCAAACAGCTGGATAGTGCCTTTGCCACTTGCATTGACAGAGGATCCCAAGGATTTTTTTCCTGTGTAGCACAAGTGCTGGGTTGTTAGTGTTTTCCACTGCAAAATTGATTAGAATCAACATGATGGTTTGTAAAAACTTCCTGTAGGTTCCTTTTCCATGCAGGTATTTTTATCAGCTTCAAACCAATGAGTTTTGCCATTTGAACTTCTAAAAATATGATACATTTGAAGTATGTCTTTTCTTAGTTGAACACATACAACTTTTAATAATGAACAAATCGGAATTACACCATCATAATCTAATTTTATGTGTTCAGTGAAAGAAAAGGGTAGTACTGTCATTTTGAGAGGGAAGTATTTTAAATTATTTAAATTTTTAATTTACATTTAATTATCTTATAAACATATCAAGACCTCTGTCATGTCTAGAATTAAACTGGAAAGAGCAGCAATATTTATCTTTTATGCTCAAATCTTAAATTGGTGATTGATTTCATTCTTATGTATTTCTGTTTCTGTCAACTTAGATGTCATATCAATAAATAAAATCAGTCATTGATCACATTCAATGAGTCCTCACATGAGAAAAATTAACCCATAACTAAATATTAGAAATAATATCAGAGGAGGAGCTCAGATATATCTTAAGTTTTAGTTCAACAAAACTTTGGATGAGTGTTGGTTTGGAAACTAAGGTGGAAAGGATAGAGAAGGTCCAAGCCCAGGAGCCTGAGAAAGCACTCAACATAGAGTAATCCTGTGTCCCTGTATCACAGGTCTGTAGAATACTCACTACATTTATATTTGTGAGGAAGGAGTTAAAACAGCCAGCCTGTGATCCACTCACTCAGACTAGGGGATGCCCCCAGTCCTTTTCAATGGGACTCTCAGTAAATAATGATATATTCTAGGAGAATGAAACCTGTTCTCTGAAATATCCTTAGCAAAATGTCCTAGATAAAGATTATCAGCAGTATATAGATTCCCAAACACGGCTCTTGGAGAATGTGACATAGGCTTTATAGCTCTCTGGAGGTAGAGATGTTTTGTAGCTGAAATGCTCCCACTGTGTGAGGAAATCCTGGACCTCACTTAGAGGCCTCCTCTATTCTGAACCAGAGGGGCATGTCTAACGTGGGTAAGAAGGATGTGCGGGCCCCTCTCAATATCCCAGACCTCTCTCTGGTCCCTTTAAGATTTTTTAAAATGCTTATATCCTTGTAACAATTTATTAAGGCTTAATACTGGGTAAGATCTCTGCCTGACATAAGTCTGAGTTGATAATTTAATCCTTTATGTTAGCCCAACAATCCGTTATTACCGTCATCTGAATCAGTGGGTCTCAAACACACTCTGCATATACTTTGGATGGGAAGGTTGTAAAATGCAGATTTCTGGGCCCTCTCATAGATATATGGATTCAATAGGACACCGTACCTATTTGTGGGCGTGGAATTGTGTATGTAACAAAATGATTTGGAACTATCTCTAAACCAATCTTTTGCTTGCATAGTTCTACACCTCTCTGTTGCATTTAAATATCTTCAGTATATTGACTTATTCCTTGAATTCATTGTTTTTGCCTATTTTTAATGCATTTGCTTAACACAAAGCTAGATTCGTGATGGAAATACTAAAGGGAAAAATGATCTCATCATCTTCTTTCATATGGAAACAGTTCAATTTCCTCTTCATAAAAGAGTTGAGAGTTTGATTATTCAGTATTTTATAGAACTTTTTTGAAATGATTTAATTGTTTTTTTTTTAATATAACATGTCTAAACATTTAACATTTACCTTTGGATGGATATGTTCAACATATAATTGAACATGCAATTGTAAAGCACCTTTTAAAGATGCATGCTTGATTTTTATTCTGTTTCTTTCATATACATTTAGCCCTAATGGAACCCACTGTTTATTTTAGCAATGATGGTGGGGCTGTGTTCAAAGGGACGAAAAGGGGCTACAAAGTTAAAAGATTGTAGAGAGGTGGGTAGGGATGGAGGAAAAAGTGGAAGGAACTTCCAGCAAGTCTCCTATAAATATACAGTATTATCTCAAACAGAGAAATACTTGACAATTATAACCCTACCTTTAAAAAGAGGTAAGTAATTCTTGTATTACTAAGTACAACCTATAGCAAACTAGATTACAGAAGCAGTGTATTCTACAAACATGCAATTTTCTGGCCACATCCTTGTTCTTATGTTCCAGTTTTCAGTTTCTCTTCTAATGAAGTGCATTTATTCACTCTGTTGCTTTTTCTACCATAAAACATTTTAAATCAAAAAAAGTAGACTTCAAATTAATGATTAGTAAAGAGATAAAATTACATTTAGCTAAGTATTGAAAAAGTTAAAGGGTTTTAAATCTATTTAGCCCTAGAAAAGCCCAACTTCCTGGTTCAAGTTAACAAAACAAAACAAAACAAAACATGCATACAGCTCCTTGGTTGTCAACTGGTTTTTACAAAACACCATCTTGATGAACTAAGAGTAAATGAATGAGAACCATATGGATAAATTTTCTTTGAAATATACCCAGGATTAAAAAGTTTAAGAAAAATTGCTTTTGGCTAATATAGTTTTGCAGTTTTTTTTCTGGAATGAAAATGTTTGAAAAATAGTTAGAAGTGTTTTGTTGAACCCAAACCTCAAAGTACCAAGTTTTGTAATCCATAAGGCTGAAATGATGATGGTGAACCTTAAGGAAGGTGAAGGTAATGGTCTCATTCTGTCTCCTTGATCATTTTCAGGGAGTAATCAAATTAGGGTTCATTCCAGAGTTCAGACTTACACATCTGGCCTCTTACTGTGCAGTACAGCATAGAGATCAAGAGTACCAGTTCTACCCCAGTGTTTCTCAATCTTTTCTTCATTATTTTCTTCCTAAGGAGAGTTGCAGACTTTTTTTTAAAGACATTTTATTACTACAAATATATTGTATATCTGTGTATGTGCTGCTTATGTATTTGTCCCCCATAAATTAAAGAGTAAGATTTTTTTGTACCCCCTAGATTCAAATTTTGTCTTCTTGAGGGGAATACTGCTTTGAGACTGTGTATTCTAGAGCAGCGGTTCTCATCCAGGGGGCATTTTAATCCCTCAGGGCAAACTGGCAATGCCTGAAGGCATTTTTGGTTGTCACAACTGCAAGGAAGAAGGGTAGAAGCCATGCTACTGGCAGCTAGAGGGAGAGGCCAGGTATGCCGATAAAGAGCCTGCATTGTACAAAACAGGCCCCCACAATAAAAATTACCTGGTAAAATGTTCATAGTGCTGAGGCGGATAAATCCCCCTTTACATCCAGACTGCTTGAGTTTAAATCTCAGCTGTACCACTTACTCACTGAGTAACCTTCAGTATGCGTCTATAAAATGGTAGGATCAATAGTACTGACTGTGTAGGGCTAATATGAGAATTAAATGAGTTAATACATACAAAATACTTAGCACAGTGCCTGGCACATGGAGAATGGTCAATAAAACTTAGCCATTTGTATTTTAAATCACATTATGCTGAAAATAGCAAGTTCTCAGACGAAATTGCAAAATGTGTAAACATCACAAAATCCTTCCTGAAATTTGCACACATATCTATTTATTTTCCTGAAGCGTATATAAGTAATTTATCACTATTCCAACTTAAATTCAGAATACATTTTAGCAGTGACTAGTAAACTATTAAATTCGGCAGATTAGTGAGTATATGAACAAATATAATGGGAAAGAGTCAAGGCTGCTACTGCAGACAAATGCATTTTTATTACACCATGAAAATTTAAGAAAAAGACTTGAATGTAACAGCATAATAAATGCTTTACTTGGGCTACAGTAGACAATCAGGAAGTGCCACTTTTGACAGTCAATATATCCTGGTGGCACTTCAGGAAATGCTATTTTTAATGAGAATTTTCAGGTTCATGGCATAGTGAAAAACAAATTAGTGACTTTTGTTTACTTGTATTACAAATATTTTTGCCAAATACTAGCTGCAGTCTCAGAGTTTCTTGCTATTTAATTCCTTTTTATAATGAGTGCAGTGTTTGCATAGATAATGGAAAGGATATATATGAATTCATCTTGCAGGACATGTAACAAAGCACGGCTTATTACAAAAAACAAAAATTAAGCTCATCCTCATTTCTTGCCTTTCATTTTATAAAATTAAAAATAAAAGGGGTCATGGGAGAATCTTATTTGCTTTAATCTCCATCCCTTCAGCAGGTCCCACGGACTTGACATTTCCTAATCTGAACTGGTTTTCCAGGTCATCGGTTGAGTTTCTCACTTTTTTCCAGTCTTCCGTGTGTATTACAAAAATAGGCTGAAATCATCCGTGGACAATTGTTGTTGCTAGGTCTTCTATATTTTTCTTCATCTCCTTCAGCCTTCTATAATCTCAACAAAACTTTCAGAGACAGAAAGGGATACTATAAAAGTCTAGCTGATGAAAGACATTAGTCAAAATTAGAAAGCAGGGTCTTTGGAGAAACACTGCCTGGATTTGAGTTCTGGCTCTGACACTTACTAGGTCTGTTCTTGTTACCTGGTGAGGATAAATGACCCAACATCTGAGAACTTAGATTAGAGCTGCAACTGGGACATGAATGTGTTCATGGTAGAATGTTAGCTGTTGATCATCTGCTTACCGTGGCTACGACTGAATCCCCACTGCAGTGAAAACAGTGGTTCAAGTGTTTAAAGATCACACGTATCCTTCCTTAAAATACTACCTTCCTATTGTTTTGGGAAGTCTCATTTTTCGTTGCAGAGGAATTTCCTAAGAGTGTTAAATTTTTTTAATGATCAGCTTCAAGATTTCATCAGCGATGAAACTCAATTCCAACCCGAAATAAGGACCGGCAACCTAGTTGTTAGACATTACTGAGAAGCATCCACATAAAGCTTTCAGTGGTTGATGTCATTGCATAAAGTCCCTAAAGGCTATATCCCCTTCAAATGCCCTTCTCTTACGAATGAACAGTTTCTTTATTTGGGTGCTGTTGGTTCCCAGCAGCCTTTTGTGCTACTGCTGCACTGTCAGCGTAAGAAAGGGAAGTCGCAGGAGGAGGGAAGGACGTTCTTCTTTGTCTGGGGGTTAGATCTGTAAAACTCTTTTAATCTCACCAATATCAAAGTTCTGTCCCGTCTCATTGCTGTGATTTCTACTCTAGAATCATACCTTGTTGCATGAACTTCTAGAAACGTCTAGACGTGAACATAACATTTTATCAAATCCCTGAGAAGGTTGTTTGAAGGTTGTTTTTCTCCCCACTTCTGGGAATTTCAAAGTGAAAGGGCTAGAGAACCACTGCCCTTCCTGTATAAATCAGACCTCTTTTAAACAGTAAATTCTTGGAAGAGACGGTTGTAGAGGGAGGGCTCTCTTTAGAGGGTTCAGTACCATACATTTGGTTCTACAGCGGTGTGTTGGGAAATACTTGACTCATGTTAAGAGCATTTGTTACCAGAAGGGGGTCCAATCCAGACTCCAAGAGAGGGTTCTTGGATCTCGCATAAGAAAGAATTTGAGGTGGATCCATAAAGTGAAAGCAAACTTATTAAGAAAGTAAAGGAATAAAGAATGACTAGTGCATAGATAGAGCAGCAGCTTGAGCTGCTGGACTAAGGATACTTATCGTTACTTCCTGATTATATGTTATAAACAAGGGGTGGGTTGTTCATGAGTTATCCAGAAAAGATGTGGGCAATTCCCAAAACTGAGAGTTCCTCCCCTTTTTAGACCATATACGGTAACTTCCTGATGTTGCCATGGCATCTGTAAACTGTCGTGGTGCTAGTGGAAGTGTCTTTTAGCATGCTCATGCATTATAATTAGCATATAATGAACAGTGAGGGTGACTCACTCACGTCACCATCTTGGTTTTGGTGGATTTGGCTGGCTTTTTTACTGCCACCTGTTTTATCAGCAAGGTATTTATGACCTGTATCTTGGGCCATCCTCCTGTACCTCCTGTGACTTAAAATGCCTAACCTTCTAGGAATGCAGTAAATTTCAGCCTCATTTTTCCCAGCCCCTATTTAAGATAACATTGCTCTGGTTCAGATGCCTCTGACACACGGACCACCATTCATAATGTAGAGTCCTACGTCAGCCACTAATAATGCTACCATTTTGGCAAAACTATCTGATCTTTTTGTACCACGATTTCCCTCAGATGCTAATAACAACCGGATTGAGAGAGGGAAGCATATAATGTAGCCAAGGCTTACCGCACAAGATCTTTATGAGATAAATACAGGTGCTCTCTAAGTCACAGGTTTTATGCAAGTGTTATATAGGATTAAGTTTTAGGAGAGTTTTGGTCCACATAAACTTGCTTTTTGTTTTCTCCTGTTTAACCCAACACATTTAATAATTTAATTTAACCTATGCCCTTTTTAGACCTGTAGCTCTTTGAAGGCTGACATTTTATATTGTATTAATAATCTCAGGGAACCGTGTAAGAAACTGAATGACTGTCGCCTTTAAATCTAATTTTCGAGAAGGTGTAAAAAGGAAGCCCCATGATGACTCCCTCTAGAATTCACCTAATGAAAGTAGGAAAAAATGGGAAGTGACATATTATTTAAAATTATGATTGCAATCATTTTACACGTGCAGAAATGGAAGAAGATACTTAACAAACAAGACCTACTTTAGTAACTACGAATTTCTTATTCTGTGATTTTCCTGTGAACCATGCTTTCTATAATAGATCTTAAGTTTGCCTTTTGCCCACATCAATAAAAATAACTATCTCTGCCTTACTTCTATGATGCTATTTTATTCTTAGGTTATATGTGTAGGAGATAACATTTCATTCAAGGAACTTGAGCTGAAAGGCAAAGAGAAGAATTTCACAGCTAGAAATTTTAGGTTAACAGACCTTTTCTTGTGCTAGAGAAAGTAGGCTATGTACCAAGATTTTTGAAATGTCAGCTCATTCTCTCCTTTAGCTACTCAAAAATAAGAGTTGACAGCTGAGTCTGAAAGCATAGTGTCTGTCATTCAGACATGTATTTAGCATCCATCAGTTAATGTTAGTGTGGGTGAAGAGAGAATTCTATTTATATGAAAATGTAAACAATGCCCAACCCGTGGTTTTAAAACTTGTATATATCTGCAAATATATTTTGAATACATGTCATGCATCAGGCATTGTGCTAGCAGTGAGGGTTATTAAAAATTTAATAAATGGGACTATGCAAGGTGGCTCACGCCTGTAAACCCGGGACTTCGGGAGGCCAAGGCAGGCAGATCACGAGGTCAAAAGATGGAGACCATCCTGGCCAACATGATGAAACCCTGTTTCTACTAAAATACAAAAAATTAGCTGGGCATGGTGGCACATGCCTGCAGTCCCAGCTACTTGGGAGGCTGAGGCAGGAGAAATGCTTGAACCCAGGGGCAGAGGTTACAGTGAGCCGAGATAGCACCACTGCACTCCAGCCTGGCAACAAACTGAGACTCCGTCTCAAAACAAAACCAAACAAAAAATTTAATAAATGATTATTGTCTCTAGTTGAAGAAATTAGGCAAAAACATAAAAAGCAAACGAAATCTGACCAAGTGCCAGATGAAAGTGGGATAGTTTAAGTGCCGTGAGAAGTCAAAGGAAGGAGAGGTCATGAGCTTACTGGTGAGGTCAGGGAAGCATTTATTAAAAGGCAGAACTTGAGCACAGTTTTTAAAGAATAAGTGATATATGAATCAATGAAGAAAAGATGTAAGAGTGCCCCAAATGCTAATGGTAGTTTGGTCTAACCTGCATAAGGGAGGGGTTCACGTTGGATGAAATGGGAGACAGGATTTAAAAGACAGGTCCATGTGGGATTGTAGCGGCTCTTGGTTGTAATGGAACACATGGTAGGACTCCTTATTTCCCTAGAAAATCCCATGATTAAAAACGTTATTTTAGTAATATTAATATTGTAAACATTTGTGGGGAATAATAACAATGAAGATAATGTAGTAATCTTGGAATAAAATAATGAAGATTAGAAATGGATGGTGGCAGTGAAAATGCAAAGATGTATAATATACAAATTATCTATTAAAATTCATGTGTATGTATCAATAATATCATCATGTTGCAGTTATTGATGGGAATAGCAAGTCAATAGTCTTTTTCAAATTACTGAATAATATAGAAAATCACCCTTCCTTCAAGATGTTAGCTGCTGTTTCAAGAACTTTCACCTTTTATTACTTCTACTTCTGAGACTCAAATTTTTCTCTCAAGATGTGTCAGCCACCCCTCTCAAAATAAACCAGCTCACTTCTCGTTGCTACTCACAAGATACATCACTGCTTTTTCCAGCAAGTATTTCGTCTGTTAAGATTTAAGAAGTTGAGTATTCTTCCATTTCCCGAAAGTGAGAGATACATTGTAGTATCTCATTAAGGCCTCATAACATCCTTTAAACTACCCATACATATTATTATGCCTATTTTACAGACGAGATCATTGAGACCTAGAGAAAAGTTTTCCTAAAACTATGCAGTCAACAAGTAGCTGATTTAGGGTTATAATGCAGGTCTGTCTGGCTCCTATAGGCACCCTCCTAATCACTAGGCAACAGTGCCTTTCAGGTACCTCTCATCCTGATTGTCATTATCTCTTGTGATTTACAAAACACTATCATATTTTGCTTTAGCATTTGTTTGCCACAATTACCTGGATGAAGTATTATTATTTTCCTTTTACAGATAAGAAAAAAGGGGCTTAAACACATGAAGCGTTAGCTAATAAATGTCTCCGGAACTGAATTCTGGATCGTTCTCGAGCCATTTCCCCCATGTTTCTCCCGTTATCTAGTCTCTGTACACATCAGAACCACGTGAGCTAGTCAAGAAGGAAAACGAGTGAGGAGTTGTGTGCTGCGGTTGTATATTTTGATTGTTAGAAAATCGAATGCTTGCCACATAAAAGAGATTTAGAACTTTTTTCTGCTTGATTCATGTATCCTTTTTCAAACATATGCTAAGGACGCTCTGAGAAAAGCCATGAAATGTAAAGTGAGTATTAACACCTGTAAACACATCAGTTTTGTCTTCCTGTTTAAGATTTAATGGAAAAAAATTTTAAAAACTGATTTATAAAGAAATTAATAAAACCACTAATATCATCATCTATAGATCAAAGTAAAACATGCAGTGGGGCAGGAAATACTTAAATATTTCCTCCCCAAGATGTTTTTGGAAGATCCCTTTGGTTTTTTATTGGATGAAGGTGCAGTTTCCTTGACAACCAGCTTTCTGAACAGACTGCCTATACCTCAGTGTTCTACAGCTTGCTATGGAAGTCAAAATGTGACACCATGTTCTTATAAGATGCACATAAATTTAGTAAGATACCACATTCCTATAAGATGCACATAAATTTACTAAAGAGTGACTTTACAGTTTCTATGTGGTTTTTACTAGACACTACAGAAAAAACGTTGAATAACTAAGAAAAAAACTGTTATAGATGCTTAGGTGTGTAGGACCATAAAGAGCTCTTATTATTGTAGTTATTACTTAAATAAAAATTATCTCCTTATGAATAGTTATTTATGTTTGCTTGTTCATTCACCTGGGAACAGTTCATTCTGGCTCTACAGTGACTCTTGTTTAAAAATAGAAATTTAAGAAAGTTACACCTGGTTATGACAATCATTTGGTCAGCTACCGGGAGGAATTCCAAATAGCTCAAGTTGACAACGAGCACCCATGCAAAGTCTTTCTGTTAAACTCACTTTTCCAAGGGACTCTTACTACCTCGGGGAACTTCTGTGCAGCAGGGGAGAAACTGAAGTAAATGGGATTGGGTTTAGCAGAGCTTTTCAAGTAACTTGTTCAATTTCCAGAAATAGTAGGAAATCCGTCTAGCCTGTAGGCACTTGTCCGGAAGCATCATATTCAGGTTCACTTTTTTTTTCAGGGGAGTAAGACTATGTATTTTTCACTACTTTTTGCCCTGGTATTAAAAAGAAAATCACAGTTTAATCTCTGCATCTTTGAATGTCCTTTAAAACACAACTAGGTTTTCTACATACTTTGGTCCCTGCATTGCCTTTAAAACGTACATTTTATGGCATTGTGCTAGACAGGGCACTCCTAACTTCCATTCATGAACATATATGCAAACTTTTACATGTGGGTAGTGACACATATTTTTCTGAAAAGAGTTTCAATTCTTTATCAAACAAAATGGGTCCATAGTTCACACAAATGCCAATAGCTGCCAGTTTCCACATTCTGCTGACCAACTTTCTACTTTGCCTTCTTTCTCATTGACAATGCAGTTCCACCCTCTCTCCATCTTTCTCAGCATTCTTCTCTGGTAAAACTTCCCTGCCAAATTTCTTCTATTCCAGTTGCTCCTCACCTTGATTGCTTAGATCAGATTTTGTGTGTGTGTGTGTGTGTGTGTGTGTGTGTGTGTGTGTGTGTTCATGTAGATTAACCAACATGTTTCCTTTACTTACTTAATCAACTCAAATTGTAACTTAGTTAATATTATATATCAGGATAATGCACATCTGTTTGTCACATAAAAAAGCCAACATCAAGGAAACTACACTAATCCTGAACTTTTGAGAGAACATTTCAGAGATTCCCCTTGAGGTCAGTGGCACCTAAAAATTTTTAGCTAAACAAGCTCTTATGAGCACTTGAATAACATAATTAGTTAAATGCAAAGAGTTGCCTTCTTTTATTTAAAATAACATTCATGTGACACACCTCATAAGAGAATGGGTGCAGATAGTTCTAAAGGACTGATGAAGGCAAGTGCTGGGCAAAGCAAGACATCCTTCAGATTCTTGTAGCCATGACACTTGCTGAACAACAGAGTGTGGATGACAGTGTGGCTATTAAATTCTCAAGCCTCATGGAGCCCATGAGCTCACTCACTGAGGTAGGAACAGATCATATGGGACGTGTTTTAGAAAGGTAAGCTAGTTTTAAATGTGCAAATATTTGAAGGATTGATTTTTCTGTATGAACAACTTTCTTGCCTAGAAGAATTAGATATAGAAGATGGGCGTAATTAGATATAGAAGAGGCATACTCATTCTCAAAAAGAATGTTTAATGGTTTCTCAGATGTGTGTGTTATTTTCATTGTGTCTTGTAATCCATATTCTTTTGTGTGAAAACATGTCATCAGTTTTCTTCAATGAGAAATTGATTAACATCTTTATTTACAATGCATTATAATTACATATCTCTCTGAAACCTCTCTCTTCCAGCCACCCCTCCCCCCCAACCTTTCCCACTTACTCAGCAGATTATTGCTTCTCCATTGCTACAGAGAAATGTGGGAAAATCAAATTTCATGGAAATTGTTCACAGGACTATATCTCAGCATTTTATTATCCTTGTGTTGATTTTCTACAAAATCAAGGAAGAAAGGCATCTCTACTCTCTCTAAGAAACACTTGTGATGGTATATTGAATCCCATTACATTGAAAATCTAGGATTAAATTCTCAGATGTTCTTATTTTTACCTAAACTTTTTTGGAATCTAATTTGCTTCAAATTTTGTCAGGATTTCCTCTCTTTTTTTTTCTTGGAAATGGGCTCCACCTTTCTCTCTGATGCTTTACTCACATAGCTGGTTCTGATTGAGAAAAGGAAATGGTAATGCGTATCCTCATCTTTCTGAATTTTGTATTTTCTTACCTACCCACAGAATGGCTGTTTGGTTCTGCTCCAGGTTCCAGATGGCGAGCAGACAGAGTCAGGGCTGAAGCTTCCCTTCTGAAGGCAGGCCTAGAGACCCATCTCTTTTTATATCCTCTGCTGGAATTCAGCAGATACGGGGCAGCGAGTGGGCTTTTCTGAAGGTTTAAACATTAGTGGAGTGTTGATAGAGGCCTAATTGTGGCTCATATATATTTTCTAAACCAGCTTTAACCAGAGATAAGTTAGATAGTTTGAATTCTATCATTTTGATTTTTTTGGTCAGTTTAATAACTCATTCTAAATTCAAAAGAAGATTGGGTATGATTCCCCTCAAACACTCATATTTAATGCAAACCAAGATACTCCGCTCAACCTGGCTTCTTCATATTGTTCTCATTCAATCTTTCTCTTTCTTATTCTCATCAAACTTAAAATGTTTAACCTGCACCTGCTTGCTCCACTGATTATGTGTTCATTTTACATAAAAATATTATTATATGCATATATAATCACTTATTTTATTAAATGAATACATACACATAAATTTTTAAAATCTGCTAGTATTAACAGATTTATAAAGAAAAACTTTACACCCTCTATTCCCTCTTCTAGCTCCACATTACCTACTCCCATTTGTTAAAACCAAATATTTTTAATTTTTCTAGTTGTTTCCTCTAGAAATTATTTTCATATTACCAATGTATGCTTTCCCTGACCTTTTCTTTTAATTACTATCACTCATTATTTATGTCTGCTATAATAAAGAATGATTTGGTTTACACCATGGCCCACTTCCTCTCACGTCAGCTCAAATATAGTTGTATAATTTTTAAATTTTAAATTAATAAACTGTATTCATGTCTTTTTTGACTCTCTTACACTTCATCAACAACCCATCAGCTAGCCAGTCGCTCTATTTGCAAAATATGTCCTGAACCCAACTGCTTCCTGTTAATTGCTCCTGTCTAAGTTCAGGATGTTTTATCTCTTGTCTGGATAGCTGTGATAGATTCCTAGTTTTCTTGCTTCTACTCGGAGCATTTGCAGTCTGTTCTGCACACAGCAAACAGAGTGACATAAATGAAATAGTCCTCTCCATCTCTGCTCTCCAAGGACTTCTAAACTGCTTGGTAAATTCAAGGTCTTCCCCCCATCTCCTAAACACCTATATGATATGGATTGTGACCACCACGTCATTCCACCTTCGCCGCTGATCACTGAATTTCTGTCTCACTGGCTTCCTTGATTCTTCTCAAACACACTGAGAATAATCCACTCAGAGCCACTGCGCTTGCTGTTCACTCAGCCTGAAATGCTCTTGCTCCCAGTATTCACATCTCCATCTCACTTTGTTTAGTTTTCATTTGAAAGGTCGTTGATTTGCAAGTAATCTCTTTAGAGAGACTGTCCTTGACAACCTTCTCTAACAAAGCTGTCTATTCTACCCTAAAACCTGCAGTCTCTCTTTATACCCTTATCTAGAATGTAAGCTACATAAGATCAGGGCAGTATTGGCTTTGTCATTGCTGTATTGCTGGCACCAGCAACAGTGCCACAATAGAGAGGCTCATTAAATATTTGTAGAATAAATGAATACGTAAACATCGCTACAGAGAAAACATGGATATTTTAATCATATTCCAAATATAGCGTCTTGTAGTCTTGAGGTTCACCTAGAGAGGGTGATTGTTCCGTAGAAATATGAAAAAGAGAAAACAGTTGTACTTGGTGAGCATCCTTCATCCTTAAGAAGGGTAAACCTCTTAAAATGTGCCCTTTCTGAGGGCCCTATGGGTGATTTCCATCGAGTTAGAAACATAGACTCAGTGTGCTTTACTTAAATCAGGCATTTTGTTTTCTCATCATAGACATTTAAGAAACCTTCTCAAGTACAGTCATTCTGAGTAGGTTAGAAAGAAACCCATTTGTAAATTGTATAACTATAAAATGTATTAGCATGGCCAGGCCCAGTGGCTCACACTCGCAGTCACAGCACATTGGCAGGCTGAGTCAGGAGGATTGCTTGAGGCTAGGAATTGGAGACCAGCCTGGGCAACATAGAGAGATCTCATCTCTACTAAAAAGAAGAAAAAAAGAGAGAGAAATCAGCTGCACATAGTGACGTGCATCTGTAGTCCCATCTACTCAGGAGGCTCAGGCCAGAGAATCTCTGGAGCCCAAGAAGTGGAGAAAAAATTGAGCCATGATTGCACCACTGCACTCCAGCCTGGGTGGCAGTGAGACCCTTGACTCACTCTTTCTCTCTCTCCATATATATGTGGAGATCTGTCTATCTATTTATCTATCTATCTATGGAGATATGTACATGGGTGTGTATAGATAGATAGTCAGATATTAGCATGTGTTAGATACTTGCATAGAAATATTTATTTTCCTATTGTGAAATAGTTCACCATATTGATACATCATAACCTTACTCTCAGCCATTCATCCTCAGAACTTAGTTCATCTCATTTTGTATACCCTCCTCCCCAAAGCCATGGTATTAACTGTTACTGACTCTTATATCTTTGTCAAGCTTCATGTTTATCTGGCTCACTGGCCATCTCTATCTGGTATGCCACAGAAATATCAAATGGAACAGGAAATGTGTAATTCTTTCCCCCAAACTTGTTAGTTTTTTTAAATTATTATTTCTTATTTAAGAGACTTAGGAGGGATACCATATCTCCCTTTCTCATGTAATCTACAAAATCAATCAGTCACCAAGTTTTATAGATTATTGCTCCGTAATAACTGTAAAATCAGTCTGCTCTTCTCCATTCCCAGCAAGACTTGTATTTTTCAGAACTATCACCATAACTCTTATCACTTATAGATGTCACCTCCCTGACCTGCACTAACATTCTTCCAAGCTGTCCCCTGTATTGCAGACAAATTCAGATTCAGGCATGCTCCGTGTCCTCCAACGACTTCCTGAAGCTACAGGATAGAGGTTGACTAAAGGTTTCCATGTTATGCCCTTCATTGTTAGGCTCTGTGCATCCCTTTAGTCAGTCTCTTGCCAGGGTTCCATGCACATTCTTTGCATTTGCTGTTCTGAATTACTACTGGTGTGCTGAATACACCTGGCGTTTCTTTCCCATGTTGTTCCCTTTACTTCAGCTGTCCTTGGTTGTTGTCTCTGTTCAGCTAATTTCCACATAAGCATTTGTTTCCCCTACAGATATTTTTCTGAATTCCCAGTGAGATTTATATGCCCCTCTTTGGTGCTCCCATGACAACATGTATAGATCTCTTTTAAGATTCATCATGCTGTATTATCACTCTTAATATTTCACTTTATATACTGGCCTATTTGTGTATCTTGCCACCTAAACTCCTGAAGGTCAATGATGATGTTTTGATCATCTTTATGTCTCAGCTGTCTAACCTGGTAGTGTGCATTAAGCATCCATGGAAAGAAGGAAGAATGAATAAATAAAAGTTTTGCTACCTAGACCTGAAAGAACTTTCTAGAACCTACTGAAGCTAGGATGCATTATCAAGGCACTATACGTGAACATTAAACACTATCACATATAATAGCGTTATATGAGAACTTAGAAATGCACAGGTATGGGGACTGACAACTTTTCTGTTTTATTTTTAACCAGAAAGTAAGCATTACTTAGGTTGTATAATGCAATCCTGAGGGGGGCGTGTGTGTCTGTGTGTGTGTATGTGTATGTGTGTTGCTGGAGAGAGGAATTGCATAGCAAATATGACATATGATCTCTGGAGGCCTGTTCCAATTCTGTTGTTTCATTAGTTCCTTTTCCCAAGGCATTTAAATTGTTTATTGTTGTTGTTAATTTGGATTATAAATGAATATATATTTAATACATTTTAAATACATATTTCAACAAATAAGACTATCATCTATCTGTTTATCTATTTTCTTAGCATCAATACAATTGCTAAATTGCCAAAATCTAAAACATATATTAAAGCACAAGTTGAGGAATGAAAAGTCAATATGCGTAAAATTCCTCTAATGGTATTTAAAATTAATGAATCAGTATATTTTCTTTCTTGTAACTGAGATTCGAAGAGCACAGATTTGACTTCAGTTATGCATTTATAGCTCCCTTTATTTTCTGCCATTTGCCCTGTATGATTTCTCATGAACATCATTTATGTAGGTTTGGTTCTAATTAGAGTCTGAAAATTATTGTTTGACTGTACTGTCATAACAACATAAGAAATAAGAAAACGATACTATTTAGCAGATTAGAATTTGTTGAATAACCCCCATGTCCTTCACCTTGAAAACCCTGCCTAGAAGGCCATTCCAAACATTTATTACTTACAGAATGAAAAATTACATCCTTTTACACAAACTGACTTTATTTTCTTTTAACTCTCATTACAATCTCTTTCTGCTATGTAAGCTGAATGAAAAATGTAACCTCCATTATCTATCCTTATGATTCTATGCACTTTAATTTCATCATATGTATTATTTCCATAGCAGGGACCATCTGTCCCACCAATCTTTGTGATTCATTCCTTTCCAGGTATTGTTATCTAGTTACCTATCTTCTTTTCCTTTTTTCAAATTTAATTTAATTTTGAAAAGAATGTTGGAATGTAGATGTGCACCTTCAAAGGCATTTACTGCAGATTTTGTGGCATTTACTAGAATTATACTAGTAGGGTGGATACATCCTGACAATACACACACACACACACACACACACACACACACACACACACGCACACACACACATGCACACACACATACAAAGCATCAGCTCTGATAAAAATGCTTTCTCTCTGGCTAGCAAGTGATTATGCACAAGGGCGAAACACAGCTTTTTAACATTTTTGACAACAGGGACCACTTTTTTGTGCTCTGAATTGTTACTGGCACCTCATAGATGTTTAATAAATATTAATACTGCTAGGTTTAATGATCAATGTAAAGGCAAAACTGATCTCGAGAAAGCCTTGCAGTGGATACGCATTAGAAGATATGATTCATTGTTTCCAAAGGAAATCTTTTTTTTTTAATTTCAAACATAATCTTAAAGATTTAAAATTTTATCTGTTTGATTTTATAAGCATGATTCATAGCCAAGTTCTCCATTTAGTGCAGAGTAAGATTTCATTTTCAGATCAAACAGGAACAGAGAGACATAAACCAAAATTGTGGACCAATTCATGATGTACAATTGTATGTACAGAATTAAGGCCAGATGGGGCTATAAAACTAGCTCCTGAATCTCAACGTATAATTCCAGATGTTTCAGAAGAATAATATGGAATACCAATCAGGAAATAGGTAGGCATTGAAATAGTTTTCCCCCAGTTTCTCGCCATTCTTTTCTTCTTCATCCCGACACACACCAGCTTAGAAACTAACCATCCTAGATTGAAAGGAGTGGAAAGGCAAATGAATATGACTGATGTACCAGAGGAAGAGTAGTTAGAAAACAATTTGTTGTGTAGAGGCAGTTTTTATTCACATAGATGTTGAATATGGAAATTAGAAGTGGGTCTCAAAAAATGGAGTCCAATTTCATCTTGCTGAGTTTAACGAAACTAAAAAAAAAATCATGTATCTTATAATTAGTTATTCATAGAGATAGAAAGGACTTTAGGACATAAAATTTGTCTTCCTGCCTTCTGGTGGAGGTGGACTCCATCACAATGAACATTTGACTAGTTTACACTATTTTGGGGGTGTGTCTATACAGAGAGTCGAATGGACACTTTGATTAAAAAAAATAATAATAAGATGTATAAATCAGTCAAATAAGAGGTCTGATTGATTTTACTCATACCTCACCTTCACTCAAAATTGTCTCATTGGAAAGAGAAACAGTCATGTGATGTTTATTTTTCAATGATCTTGTCTACTTATGGAAGTATCTTGTCAACGTATAAGAAGTGTATTAGCACCAATAACTGCTTTACTGAGAAACATATATAATTATAGAGACTATCTATATATAACTTTGAATAAGAACGCTTCACTCCGAAAAGAATGTAAAAAAAAAAAAAACTTATAAAGCACAATTCAAAGTGATACACAATCCCAAATCTTATTTTTTCTAAATCAGTTTTTAAAATTATGTGTCTGAAAATACTTGAGGCACAGATTTTTGCACAACATCCATTGTAGTCTGTATGGGACCACAGTAGAGGTAACGTAGACTCAAGAATATACTTGAACTTTTCCATTTCTAAGGTATTCTTGGATGCATCGATTTTGACTTGAGAGAGCTTAGATTACCTAGTGTAAAATCCCAAGTAGTGTCAAAGTGCATTATGGCAATTGATGTTAACATTAAGCAGGCTTGAAAGTTCTTGCCAGAAATGACACTGCAGTTCAAGACCACACTGACTGGTTAGAACTAGGCATCTCTCTGGAAAGCATTGCTTGTCAAAGATAAAGTATTTTGACATACTTGCATGCCCGAAGTATAAGTTCCATGTGGATCACAAATTGGGAGACTAGCCGTGGCTACTAAAAACGCTCAGCTAGCTCCCTTCTCGACTGAACTGGAGAAATGGCAATTTTAGATTACATGCTTATATCTCAAACACAGCCAGTAGGAGTGACTAACAGCTACAGAGAAAACTATTGACCAGGGTGCAGGTACCAGGGCAGTGTCTTTGAAGTATAACCTGAGGATCAAGTCAAAAGTCTCGAATTTCACCTTTAAAAAGTCAGTCCTCTGTTTTAAGATTTGAGTATTCCCTTTAAGTAAAAATACCACTAGGAAGAATGACAAATTAAATTTTTAGTCAATGACAAATTAAGTTTTAGTCCCAGGAATAAACACTTTCCAGGAAGGATCAAAGAAATGGAGCTTAAGAATGGAAAACAGACAAAAAGTGGGTAAGGAAACTCCCTGATACAGAATTTCACTGATGACTGTCCTAGATATTAGGCACAGGTAGTCCAAGGCATTCAACACCAAAGAAATACAGGGAAAAGAATAGGCAGAAAAAACTAAGAATGTGAAACTACCATATGGATTTTTTTTTCCTTTTCAAGGTATTATATAATTATTTTCTAAAGGCATTAAAACAAAAAATCACTGTTAACATAAAAGTAATTCAGGAAGCAGAAAGTAGAAATCATTATACTTCTATTGTACTTACAAAGCAAATTTTATTTCTCCATTTCTCTTGATATTTATTTTTGTGAGCACAGCATGATCTTTGGACAGTTTTACTAAGTTTTCTTGTAAGATGACTAAATTTTATACATCTTTTTATGTCATCTTCCAATTTTCTAATGGCTGCAAAATATCCTATCATCTATTTAAACCCACAATTCATTTATTCAACAAATACTCATTTGGTGCTTGCCAAATTCCAGGCACTGTCCTACAAACCACATGCAACAGGGAATGCAAGATCCGAGCTCTGTTCTCATGGAGCTTACATTCTGGTCAGGGAGGCAGTGACTTATTCAATAAATATGTAATAAGATGATGAGTAGTGAGGAGTGTTTTAAAAAAAAAATCAGGAAAAGGAGATAGAAAGCCAGTGGGTGAGAGGCTGTTTTAGATAAGATGGTGAGGAAAATCTCCCTGAAGTCGAGACATTTAAAGAGAGATGTGAGAAAGGGTGGAAGTGAGTCATGAAAGTATCTTGGGGAAACACATGGGCAGAGGGAAGAGAAGATAAAGTTCAAAAGCCCTGAGGTGTAATCATGCCTCAAGTTTGGAGAAAAAAAGCAAGCCAGTCCATGTGGAATGTTTTCATCCAGTCACGGAGGGGTGTGAAATGACATTGGCATCACTGAAAGTCCAAACTGTATAGGACTGGGGTTGGGGACACATAATAAATAAAAACTTTGTATTTATCCATATGTTGGAGTCTGAAAATTTGAAAGTAGGGGTTGACTTGACCTACCTGTTTAGTGCTTTGTAGAGGGTTGGTCGTAGACAGAGATAAGAGGGGTTGTTGAGGAGCTATTAGACAGGTATGGTAGTAATTTAGGCCAGATAGAAACAAGTAGTAAGATTTGAATGCAGAGGCAGCATGATTTATTAATGGGTTAATTATAAGATGTAAAAGAAAGAGAAAATTAAGGATGACCTCAAGATTTTTGGCTAAAACAATTGGTGCCATTTACTAAATCAATATATTTTTTTCAAACAATTAAAAATAAGACTCATACGAATATTATGGATGAGAAAATCAACGGAAAGATAGAGCTGGTTCAAAAGAGAATTAGAGGGAGAGGATTTATGTAGGATTGAAGAACGAATGCTGGAATAGAATCACTAGGTTAGATACCAAAGTAGTTAATAGGCTGTAGTTCAATAAAACCGTAATTGCTTGCTTGATAATATAAAAATCGTCAAGTTTACACGTACTTTAACAGAATGCGAGCCTTTAGTAGGTAATATATGTGAGTCACATAAAGGCACTTCCTTGAGTGAGTTTATTCAACAATACTGCAACATTGCATTGACAGGTGTTCTTCTTTTATTTTATTATCAAGTTTTAGATATTTTATTTTGAGATGTGAAACTCTAGAAGAGGAGTAAACTCTAGAAGAGGTGTAAATTGTAGCAGAGGGTCAGCCATCATTTAGTCTTCACCCATTGTTAAATATTTGATATGTAACATTTTAATAATTAATATTATCAATAATAAGATTTGTTACCTTTTGTTTGTCACCTTGTGGTGTGGGGCAGTGAGGGGTTTCCAGGAATGAATTCCCAAGAAAGGAAGTAATTGGTCCCTATGAAATTTTGATATTCTATATCAAGAAGTATTTAGATTTATTACCAATATATTATTCCAATTAGTTTGTTTATAAAAATTCTAGCCCAAGGAATTTTATAAATTTATTTTACCTTGTTTTCCAGATATTACCTGGAATGGTACAAAGCTGTGGGCCTTGTTGTGTATATGCATGTGTGGAGGGTAAAGGGGTCATTGAATTCTAATTGCAATGTTTACTTAGAACTTTTAAGTCATTGTATTTGACTTAAAAGAGCTGAAAAGCAGTTTTCAAAAAGGTATTATCATCATTAAATGTGCCATATCTTAGTGATTCTGAGAATTTAAAGGGATTATAAGACATAGCAACTGCCTTGGAGGAAACTACAATTTGCCTTATCTTTAGATGCATTATGAGTATGACTTGACATGTGAATATAACTTGACAGAAGCATAGTGTGGGACAGAAAAGGGAACTTGGACTTTGGAGACAGTTTTAACATGTACTAGATATGTTTCTCAGTATCTCTGATTCTTAGGGTTATTATCTACACTAAGATAATTTTATTCAGATTGTAAGGATGTTCTAAGCGTTAAATATATGTGCACAATCTATCAATTATCTATGTATGTATCTATTAATTAATATTCCACCTTATCCCACAAAGAGTTTCAAATGACTAAATGATATTAATAATGTAATTCTAGAACAACCTGTCACACAATAAGCAATTGACAAATAGAATCACTATTGTTTGTATTTCCTCAAACATATTATGCTGAGTTGGATCTGTGAGCTTTTCCATTTGGTCCTGTACTGGATTTCCCTCCACTGTCCTCATCTTTCCTCCCCTCAAACCTTCCATTTTTTCTAGACTCCACTCAGTTGTCTTCTTCTCCATGTAACTTTCCCACATCCTGCAAAGTGGGTCTATCCCTTCCCAGCCCAGCTCCTCTGTTTCCCCAGCACCTGGCACATACTTGCTTGTAGATGAGTCGCATTCAATATGTCATATAAATAACAGAAATAGAGTCTGAGACTCAAACTATTAAGTAGTTTTCGGTTATTCTATAGAATCATGATAAAGCCAGCACAGCACACCTGGAAGTATGTGCCTGCCGTGAACTTTAGGCTATCTTGGTGCGTTCCTCTCTGTAAGCAGGCATGAATAAAGTGCGACATAAAGGCTGCAAGATTAGAAAACTATTAAATGCCAACTACTCTGCCAGTAGGAGAAAAGTAAATCATATGCAACAGATTTTAGACTTTCTATCTTCCCTTGTCTTTATGTTCAAAACGCTGTGTACTAGTGTTACTTTAAAGGTAGCACGGTTTATGACAAGCATCTCATGCTAATAGCTACAATCACACAGATTCTAAAAAGAACAGATTTCACAGTTTTGGAAGAACACTAATTAAATAAGCACAAATTTGAAAATTACAGCATAAAGGCCAGCATGCAGGAGACTACATCATAATGAGTATTGATTAGGCATCTAACTCATGCCCTATCAATTAGTGCTGGAGACTTGGATCTGTTATGGATAACACTCACTGCTCCTTGAGCAGTTTTCCAAATATAATCTTAATGTCATGTTCAACAGCCAATGACAAGACAGGACCACCTACAACAAAGCCCTGGAATGCAGCCAGTTCACCAGCCTTGCTATAATACTTTCAACAGTTCAATTCTGCTGCATTGCACATGTAAATAGGGCCTAAAAAGCAAACAGGTGTGCCTTCAGCTGGGAAAAACAAAGACCAAATTAAGTCTAAAAAATACCAAAGACCTTTGAGCAGCATTATTTTAAATAGCTAGGAAGCAGTAATTATAGTCCGAGCAGAGAGACATTTGTGAAATAGAGATATGGGAGCTTTTCTCTGGGAGGTCAAAACAGCCTGCAAGCGAAAGGTTAAAACTACAAGAGTTATAACTCCGTCCCCAGAAAAACAAAACACCATCATTTTCACAGAGGAAAAAGGACTTTCTGTGCCATTGATAACTTTAAATGACCTCTCTGTAAAATATATACTAAGGACATATGTACTGCATATGTCCAAATAAGTTTGGATAGTTCTAGTGGCAACAGAACACCCATTCTCAGATGTCTAGTAGTGTAAAGGGTTTCTTGAGTTTCCTAGAGAGGAACCTCCAAGTGGTGTCATCACTACGTGCCTACAAAAAAATCTGTGTCTACTGAGGTACCAAACCTGGGTAGCCAGAGACTTAAAACTGTGAGTCTCCAGATGACACTGTTAGCAGGCATGTAAGCAAGTAAGTATTGTAAGGAAGTTACTGGAAAGCTTAATGGGAGGAAAATCCATATTAAAGTAAACCTAAAAAAACAAGATTTCAGAGCATTGCTGTATTAAAATAGCAGAACTCTCAGAAATCAAGACAGATGTAGGTAGAATGAGTTTTAGATCTGAACCCAGGAAAAAATAAAGAGAATAATCAGAAAGAAAGAACAACAGAAGGTTGAGATAAATAGAAAACATGTATTCAGCTTCATGCAGACGAGAGGAAAACGTTAGGTATGCATTCCAGGACAAATACGCAGATGGGTTTCAGTTGGTGACATAATTAGTAGGATCTCTGATTAGAAAGGATCCTAGGATATATTCTTAGAATGTATCAAATAAAAGCAATTTTACAATTTTTGTCATGATGGGCCTGCTGGGTGAAGATAGAAAAGGATATACTACCTATTTGAATCCTAGGAATAGAAACTTGACCCCAATAGCCAGTTCTGTTTGATAACTGTCTGTTAATATTTTAAACTTTTGCATTTACAGCCCTAGCAAGAGTTGCAAGTAGATAATGGCCCTAACTGGGACTGGGAGGCTCCACTCACCATACAAACTGTTTCTTGTGTTCTCCAGCCTTCCACAGGATTTGTCTCACCCTGAGCAACTTTGTGTCAGGTTAATCAAACAGAAAGAACTAGGAATGAAGAAGGAAAGAAGCAGCAGCAAATCACTATCATTGTCACCATCACATGTTGCTAAAGTATTAAAGTCACTGGCAGGGAAAGCACGGGGTCAATACTAACGCAAGTTCTTTTCCACATAGATGGTGAGTATCTCCAGCTGCCCCCAGCTATACTTGCATCTGGTTATATTGGGAGCTGTCTAAAAGGTACACAGAATGCCGCTTTTAAAAAGGCATCTGTGGAGGAGAAGCCCATCAGAAAAGCATTAGAGCACAAATAAAGGCTGAGATTAATGCATTTACTAAATAATTTAGTTGAAGAATAGAAGAGAAAGTATAATAGGTGAAATAAGATAATATTTAAGCACACAGGTGAAAAAAAATCTCTGTGAAGGGAACAGAGTAGATTATATATTAAATATTAAGAATATTCCTTTAGCTGCCCTTATGTTATAGGCAAATTGTTTATATGCTACAGAAATGTTAGGGACTCACTCCTAGAGGTGTGGGAGAGAGAATTCCTGGTTTTGATTAATCTATCTGCCCACCCCCACACAGGCAACTGCTATTGAGCCTGGCTTGACTGAGCTCATGTTTTTATGACAGTCAGGAATTTATTTCTGCTGAAAAAGTTCCAAAATATTTATGTCTTTATTTTGGGGAGACTCTCATGTCCTAGCAGAAAGAGTGCACTGTCAGGACGGGGGATTGTTTAGCAGGAAAATCACGGAATTTCTTTTAAAAATCAAGAAATAAAAACATTTACAGTGGGTGCTGCTTTATTTAAAGCAAATGGGGCCTTTTAAAAACTGCTGGGTTAAAGAACATCTGTGATACACCAAAGCCATTGCTTTCTTTAGCTAGTTCTGAATGCAGAGTAAGTCATACAGTTATGGATGTGCTTCAGTCATAGTCTTGATTTCTAATTCACTAGGAACTAATTATTCATAAATATTTCAAGTCAACATATCACTTCATTGAATGTACCTTTGGCACATTGTATGTACCTTTGGCACATTGTATGTACATGGTATCATGTACCTTTGCTTCTTAAATACCGATTTCTTCCTTAATTCATGGCAGGAAAGTTTTAAAAATATATTTTATAAAGTAATTTATCAACAAATCAAATGCAAATATTCATTCTAAGAAGTTATATTTGACTAATATATTAACACTTGGTTTCAAACACAAAGCAAGAATAATGATCATGAAACCTATTTCCTACCGTGCACACGTATTACTGCACATAAGCAGGGCAAGATTACTTTGCATTCATAGCCATCCAATCTTTACAGGCTTATAACGGGATTAAAAATCCAGACAACTCACCTTTATATTCTATCCATGAAACATTTAAAATACAAATTAGAATTTTGTACTCATGATCTATTATTTTTTCTACAAAGATTTCCAATGATTTGATCAAAAAGGTGTGTACTTGGGGCACATGTTACAAGCGCACATTTACAAGCTCCCTGCTGCCTGGAATTGTGGAATTCTGAGTGCCTTCAACTTGCAAGACTCCTAATTGCTCACAGCTGAGTTACAGCATTAGCAGCAGTAAAGCGACATTTCCCGCCCTTTAGATATGTTTAGTTCCCACTCCCATAAATGCAGTATCCAGAAGAAGTGCTTCTGGGAGTTTCACAGCCTCATCAACTAATTTGCTCTGCCATTTCCACAACCAGCATTGGAGGTGGAGTGCTCTTAGATGTTTTAGCACTCCCAACGCCAAAGGTCATTGGACTGGTTCAGAGTTAAAGTCTCAAAGCATTTTACATAAACATGAACCTGCTGACTTTCTTCTCTTCCAAGGTAGCTGCAGTGCTAACTGTAAGTGAAATGCATATGTTTCTGTTTTCAGATGGATGCTGGACAGATTCCCAGGGAATTACACAAAACTAACAGGAGGACTCAGCCAAGAGAGAGTTTGCCTTTTACCTTCAAGGGTCCTGGGTTAAGCCCTACACCCTTGGAGATTTGCATACAATGATCTCATCCAAGTTCTTTGGAATCATTAGTGATTGGGGAAGTTCACAGCTTTGACTTGATGTGGTTAGTCAACAGAATATTTGAATGCTTATCAAAACCTACATATCTAAGGTTATAAATTTAGTACCCATAGGGTCCCTTGCATTCTTTTCTGTGGGATCTAAGACTGACAAAACAAACTTTTATAGCATGCCAGGGCTTTTAGTGCTGACAGATATGAGAAAAGACACTGGCAAGAGAAAAAAAAAAAAGTCAAATATTTTTACACTTAAATAATGTATTTCTTTTTAGAAATTAGTTTGGATGTTTAGAGTCAATGATTACTTTTTAAGTTCTAATTTTCCCATCTTTTAACAGGCCCTTGCCTACAACCACAATTATTATTCTTTTTAGTAATCTTAGATCAAAGATATCCAAATACAGAATTCTGTTTTTATATCAAAATCTGTTACTCATTAGGCATACAGGACCCAGCTCTAATCTCATTCTCAGCACCCTTCAGCAAAGCATCCAAGCTGGGTAAAAATTTCCACTCAGCTTACATATGCACTGCTCAACCACAAAATTTAAAATAAAAATTTTCCTCTCTTGAAGTAGAACATATAAAACAATATCTCACTCAATGAGGTATGAAAATACCATGTCCTTTAGAGTTTAAGAAGGGAGATCAATTTACATTTTTAAAAAGAATTTCTTTATAAAAATCAATGGATGTCATTCCAAAACTGCCTGTTCATTTTTTTTAATGGTGGAGTTTATATTAAAGGTATGACTTTATTTAATAAATATTTGTCTTCATCAGATCATAGAAATGAAGTTATGATAGACCAAAATAAACAGTAAACTATCTAGAACAGCTCAAATATCAGGAAGTACAAATATCTATATTTGGGGCATACATTAAGGACATATTTTGTTAGGCATAAGAAAAACACGATAAGAAAGTAGACCAAAATATGGATTTGTCAAAATAAAAACAATGCTTAAATATACTACCAAACCCAACCCACAGACACAACAAACACTTCAGTATCTCTCTTTCGATTCTGAAAAAACATCCAGGTCCATTTTCCATACTTTATAACATTACAATGACAATAATGACTAACGCTTTTGGAGTGCTTGCTATGTGTTCAATGGTGGTATCAGAACTGTAGGTAATATTACTATCATCCCTATTTTACAGATGGGGAAGCTGAGGCACAGAGCTAATAAAAATGATGGGGTAAGGAGGCCAACACAGGATGTCTGCCTCCAGTGCTTAGACTATGCATACTGCCTCTGTCCAGGTTCAGGACCTTATTTTATAATCAGTGTTCATAAACATGACCAGGTTGCACTGTGAAGTCATGCAGTACATCCTGAAACAGAGAATGAGTTACGTTCAATGTATTTTGAACATCAAAGTTGTTATATTTTAGGTGATAAATTATTTCCCAGTAAATTAAAGTATTGGTTACATTTTATTAGAGTTATCTTAAAAAATGTTCACATTTAGTTTCTCTACTGATGTTTTGCATGTTTATTATCAAGTGAAAAATATGTATGTCCCTGGAAATTTAAAGGCAATCAACTGAATTAAAATTTTATCCTACTATTTCTTTCTACAGAGTAGATGATCAATATTTTTTCTATGACTCATCTGTAGTTAAAAATTTTACCATGGAAATGCAAACGTAGAGATGCTGACTATTTAGTAGATATGTTAATGTGGCATTGCTTTTATCTTGGCAACTTGAATTTTGTTGCAGTTCAGTATATATTGATACCTAGTTTCCATTGAGCATAGAGGTGTGGGAATTTGTTATTCCTAAGGAAATATAGACACATCTTGATTAGGGAGATACGTACTTGGTCCTTCCCTTTTAGTAGTATGGAGCCTTTTCCAAAGACCTTCTACATAACCTCATAATTCTTCTAAAAAAGTTTTATAGGCATCCTTTGCCAATAAAATAGACTTAAAAATAAAAGGATATGCCCTTCTTCCATTAGATCATTTATTTCTGGATAAAAGTTAATCTTGAGAATTAATGAACAAATCAAAAACATGACAGTAGGGAGAGTGGGATTCAGGAGAAGTGTGTTGAACAAATAATCTCTAATGAATTTTATAGTGGAGAGATCTCTTATAAAAAGTGGTATTGCTTATAAACAGAAATGCCAGTGGGGAGCCAGGAAAGTAATGACTTCCAAGGTTGTGTATTCAGGAATGTCAGAAAGAAAAGAAGGCACTGATGAAACATAAAATGTTGTCTTTACAATGTTGAGTTTGAACTAAAAGTGGTTAAGCATTTCCATCTGTCAGTCACCTATACGTTAAATTTCTAAGTTGTGTAATTTATGAAAAAAACCTTTTTTATTATAAATAATAATAGCAGTTGCAATGGTAACATAAATACAACAAATGTTATTCTGACCATAAATCATGTATTGGAAACTGGTAATATGCTAAATGTTTCATTTCATAACATGTGCCAACACTGATAGTCATTTTTGTTAGAAAAAAAGAAGGTATTATGAAAGATTATTAGGCATAGTGATAGGTATTATTCACTATCAGCCCAGGAAATTAGAGTTTAGAAGGTCTCTTTACAATAGCACACAAAGTATTACATTTGTTTCACAGTTGCATTATATAATATGAGTGCTGCATTTCTGTCTCACAGGAATATTTTCTTACAGAAAAAAATGAACTCCAAAGCAATGTGAGTTCTTAAGCAGTAAAATAAGGAAGTATAATCTTATACAGAGGAATTAGGTAACAATGATCAAGAAAATGATTTCAAAACAATAATTAACTGCAATGGTTGAAAGATGTTAAAGATCTGGAAAGGTGTTTTTTTTTTAACATATGGGAGTTATTAATAAATCAATATTGTATTTGACAGCCTTTTTAATAGCCTAAGACCAGCTTCAAAGCCAGTGTTTAGAAATCTGTATTTATTTTAGTATATTAAAGGACAAAAGGAAAACGTGGTATTTATACATAAAAATATGTTCATATGTTGATATGAGAGCAATTAGTAACCTATGGGATAGAGCTAATGGTTTCCAGTTTGTACATTTATAAAGCAGATAAGCAAAAGCACTCCATATTGCTAGGCAGTGTAAACTCCTATAAATTATCTTCATGAGGTCACCAAGCATTTGGTTTTCAATTCGATTTTAGCACTAATAGAGACAGAGGTTTGGCTACACAATTATACTTTCCTATATAAACTGCATATGGTAGAAAAAATATCTTCTTAAAGGTGCCTTTAAGAGTCAGACTCAACACACTTCCCATATTCAAACTGGTTATTGATTGTACCTTGTGCTTGTAAGAAAGAGACATGAAAAAAGTGATATGTTTCATTTTAGTCTCATCATAGCAAATCAAACCATATTAGATTCACATCTGAGGTAATATATCAAGTCAACATGGCATTGCATAATGAAGTGCAGTAGAAAGCCTCATCCTGAAGCCTTACTTCGAAGGTAAATTAAATAGAAAAAAAAAAAAAAACCTATTCAGTCATGCTTATATGATATAGTTTTACATTATCACTGATTCATGCACAAATTTGGTTACTATTATTGTATAATAAATTTGGTTGATTTTTGAACAACCGCCTTGGTGAGAAGAATTTTTATAAAGTTTCCACTTTCTAATATCTTCTTAGAAGTTACAATTCCCCCCTTCTCTAGTAATTTTCAGCTTTTTCCATTTGGTTGCTATTACCATCTTTTTTTTTTTTTTTTTTAATGTTTCACTTGGAAGAGCTGCCAAGCAAAGATGTCTTTTCAGGACATGGAGGTGGAGTGCAGTGCATGGTTCCAACATCGCCACTCGTTGGTTCTCTGCCAGCTGTAAAGAGGAAGGGAAGTTCATTCTCTTTTCTTGGCCCTTGTAAGCAGTCATCTGACTCATCTTTTCTGAGATCCTTAGCAGTACCATGAGTTTATTTTAACATACAGATTCTAGAATCAGAGGATGTGTCTGAGCAATATGAATTTAAGGAGTCTTTTAGATGAAGTACTGGCACTAAGAAAATCAACTGGAAGTTCCATTAAAAATGTAATAAATTTGATATATGAGATTATATCAGTAGCATTGAAAGAATTATTTGGTCATTTGAAACATAAGCCAAGACTCTGTTTATTTTTTAGCTTCCCTTTTTTTCTAAATTTTAGAAACAGTGTATACTAATGGACAGAAGAAGCTGTTTAAAGCAGTTGCTTTTAGGAAAAGCATGACAGAAGACCAACATAGTGAAAAAGGTCATAGGACATTTAAGGAAGCATCAGGGAGGGGGTTGGTGGAGTCTTTGGTGTACGTGATTTTATGTCATTTTCAATGTGTTACTTAACCTCCCATGCCTCATTTTTTCCCATTCGTAAAGATGATCAGTAATTACATTTGCCACCTGTGTACCTCAAAGGAGAGAGGGAGGACTAATGACATGTCTGTCAAGGGCTTTCAACTTTCTAGAATAAAGATTTTATGACTCCATAAAGTACAAAGTAGTATCCTGAACTTGTGTTTTTCCTGGCATTTTCCTCCATCTCTCAAGTTCTTTGCACACCATTGGCTACTGTTGCTCACAATGTCCCCTTCTCTTCTGGTGACTGTCAGAGCTGCTCTAGCGAAGTGCCAGGCTGCTGCTCTTTTCCATATCCAAGGCTAAGGAGACTTTCTCATTTTTCTCATGGTACCTGAAACTTTTGTTTCTGTTCCCCGTTTCCTGTGCCTGTTAGATTGTTTTGCAGGCATGGTGGGTAAGTGACATGAGATTCAATGTGGGAAACATCAAGGCATTCCCAAATGACACATTAATACTGAGAATATATCATTACAGAGACAAGTTGGAATGCTACAGAACATCTCCCACTATTGTAGAAGAAAAGTTGATCTTGCCAAATGCAATCTTATAGCTTATAAATATTTTAACAATATTTATATTCTATCACCGTCTCTCTCTTTTTAACTTTTTGATTTTCCTTGAAAGTGGAGCCAGAAATAATTTCTTGGCTGTTGAAATCAAAGCCTAGATCTTTAAGGTAGTCAATCCTTTTTGCGTTCGATTGAGAGCACTTTAAATGTACTTGATCTGGATCCTCTGACACTGCAAATCAGCAATGCTTTTGAGGATCCTGGGATGAATCAATGCTGAGGGTCATGGTCAAATCACAGCAGTGGGTTCCTCCAATTTATTGCTATAGTGATTAAAAAAAAAGTTGAAAAGAAACCTTGGGGATTCATGTGGTTCAGTCTCCAGCCTATGAGTCTTCTTTCAGTAAGAGAAAAAAAAAACGGGGCTCATGATTTGAGGAAACAACTTTTGAAGCATATGAGCATAACCATTTTCCTGATTCATACTGTTTCAGTAGGCAGTAATAATAAATATCAACTAATGCTGTAATTTTAATAAATGTTTGTTATGTGCAAAGCAACAGTGGAGAATTCCAGGGAAATATGAAATTTAGTACGGGTTTTTAAAGAAACTTAATACTAATTTGTCAGAAGAGAATCACCACAAGTACAGCATTACATATGGGGGAAAATTACTTATACCATTTTAGGTTGCTGAGAATGGTATGTGTGTGTGCTTGTGTGTGTGTACACACAAGCATACATACACTTTTCCACTCCAATTCTGAAAGTGCTTTCCTTTAGTCCTGATTCTTAAGCTGAGCTTAAAATATGGAGCGCTATTGAGAAGTCCTTGGAGAGAAATTCACAATTTACATTGCCATCATTCATTCATTTGCCCCTGAAATGAATTTCTGGTCTTTAGAAAATAATCTGCTTCTGGTGTAAATGAGCTTTACTACAGTTAAGGAAGAAGTTTCCCAAAGCCTTACCCATGAGTCCTACTTGAGCCGTTGAGATGACTCAGCAAGGTTGTTGTTGCTACATAATTTAGTTTATGAATATTCATCTTTCATCCTACCGCTATTTATCTAACCTAATTATTCTCTCTAACCACCAAACTGTTTTCATGAATGCCAGTACTGAAAATCATATTGGTTTTGATTTAAATATGGTGTATTGTGAACAGGTTGATTACTGAAATTCCAAATACTTTTAAACACACATTTAGTAAAATCATGAGTTAGCTATAAATTTATCTGACCCACGCTAATTAGAAACACCTAATTACCTAGTGTGATGTGTAAAATCAGGTCAGTTTTAGAGGACAGATCTCTGACCTTGGTAAGAATGGTGTGTCAGGGATGGTATTCTCTAGCCCATGATGTCTTGAATTTCAAACAGAAGTAGATATCTGAATAATGTCCTCTTCTCTTCAAACAAAAGTAGATATCTGAGAAATGTCTCCCTTTCCTAGGGAGAGGAAAGAACTATTTTAAACACATATGTAAGAGAGAATGAGATGCTCTAAAAACTTCAGTGGGTAGTTCGTAATGGTTGAGCTGTAGGCCAAACCATGGGATAGCGTCAAACAATGGGCTGAGTGTCAATCACATATGTATTATAATAATTTGATTGGCATCAAGGGTGGCTCCAAAGTGAAGACAAGACTAGAATTATGGAGTACAGTTACAAATCAGTAATGCAGAGAAAGAAAAATGAGTCAGTGGGAGGCACAACCAAAACTGAGGTATGAGAGAAGTAGCCATTTACCCAAGTCTCACATTCACAAAGAGCCTACATTTTGGGAGTGTAGGTGTTATTTCCACATGTAATTATACAGAGTACATTTGTATGTGTGCTAGATTTGTTTAAGTGTAAACATTAAAATGTATTGCAAATTTCACACATCTGGGCATTTCTTTGTTTCTATATAGAGAAAGGGGACTGTACTTCTCTGGCCCTGTTGTCAAGGATAATGGAGGAGAATGGTTAAATTCGAGAACTTTATAACCCTGTGTGGGTGCAGTGTCTTGCCCAAGCTTGTGCAGTTGGCTCACAGCAAGACAGCAATGTAAACAGACTCCTAGCCCAGTGCTCTTTTACAGCCCACACCCTGCTTCTATTATCCTTTATGTCAGAACAGCATATCAGCTGTTTCACAATTAAATGCAAGCATTACTGTCTGATACTTGACGCTCTGATGGGGAGACTAAAAAAAGGCAATGTTAAGAGGACTGGGGGAGGTGGCAAGGGCTAAAAAGTAATGGAGCAAAAAAAAAAAAAATGATAGCGACTTTCAATTGAAAAATAAAGTAAATATTTAGTGACATAGATTCATATTATAAGTAATTGTAGGCAAGTAGGCCTCCTTTACTATACCCAGGTCTGGGGCAGTGGCTGACAGAATAGTTTCCCCTTGTCCTTCAAATTCGGCCTAACCCTTATCTTGTTAAGGACCCTCAGAATACTCCTATTTCTTACACACATTTAAGATAGCTTGATCTAAGTAAGCATCCTATTATGGGTCTTTATTTTGCAGGTCAGCTTGTAATTGCAGTTATTTAAATGAGTGAGGCAGACAGTGGAACACGTCTAAATTTAGCAAGTTCAAGTGGGTGGTAAAGGATTAAAAAGAAGACTGGCAAATCTCATTGATGGATGCAAATTTTAGGAGTTTGTGCAATGATGACATGGATTTTCAAATAGGTAATATTTGGGCACCTGCAGATTAATGTTCAGTAAACTTACAGCTTTAAAAGGTCTGCCCAGGTTGGACAAATTATTTTCCCATCAGCAGTATTAACCACTGCCACAACTGAAAAGACAAACAAACCACAAACATCTGAGAAAGAGATGAATTAAGAACACAAGAAAGAGAACTTCTTTCCGACTGCAACCAACACAACTTTCCCTTTCTTTCTGCTGGATTGTCTCCAATCTGTCCTAAACTGCTGAACTGACATGTGGTAAACTTGGACGACCCAAAAGAGGCAAAACATATCCAGCTGTGCATATCTGGCTGTCTGCTATTTCACCTGGTATTTTTGGATAGCAGGACTGCTGCCACACTTTTGGATCAATCATTTGTAGTAAGTTAAATGTTTTCCCAGTTTTCTGGCACATACACGCCATGAAAAACATCTTGGGAAAGATGGAGCTCATAGAGTAGACTTGTAAGTAGCTACTCATTAGATGAGCATTAGACGAGTTTAAGTTGGAGAATTGAATAATGTGCTCATTTTATGTGATTATCTTTGCTGCTACTTTTAGATGGAACTAATTAGTAGATTGGGGATTATTTTATAAAGCTGTTTTTTTGGTTTTTTTTCTACAGTGCAGGTTTTTATCTCTCTAGAAGTTTTAGGGAGCTTTCCCTGTATACTTACTGAGCTTGCCTGATATTTGAGTGGTAAAGGTGTTTAATCTCCACACTCGATTCCAAATCCCCAGCACTCAGGGTCTCTGTCCTGTTTATCTCATATCAGCCAAATCCCAATTCTTTTCATACTCTGAGGAGCTTAATTGATAATTGTGGACGAAATTTCATTGAAATTCATTGGGACAATGTTTTAAACGTTCTTTTTGCATTTTAAATATAATCCTATAGGAAAGTTAAAAATATATTCAAATTACGGTACTATATTGCAAGATGTGATAAATACTACAACTAAAAATAATAGAAATACGAAGAAGTTAGGTTTTATTTCTACTTAGGGGATTGAGAACGAACCATAGGTGATGAGGAAAAAACGTATATTGACAAGCAAAATGGACAGGCAATGACAAATGGAGCAAACGGTGAGCAAAGCCACAGAACTAGAGATCTCAGGCTCTGTGTGGGAAACGCTAAGTAAAGTAGTTTACTAAAGTTGAAGAGAGCATGGGAATGCACAGTTGGGAATTCACTTCCATCGCAGATCAACAGACATTAATAGAGCACCTACAACCACTGTTGGAAAAGTTGGCCAAAGCTAGGTCTTAGAATGCATTGAAAGCCAAGAACAGAATTTGTGTCTTATCTTGGTAGCCACAAACAAATTGTCGAAGTCAAAGTCAAATAGGTTAGCATGTAAGACCCTACAGAGTCTGGCCCAAACTTTCCATGCATATTTTCCGTGTCTCTTCTTCATGGGAAGAAGAGCCAGGTTAATCAACTATTCTTTTCTCTATAGGATGCCAGCTTTCTTTTCTTTCTGACTTAGCTAATGTCTTCCCTAAACCATTTTCTTATATCCACTTCTGCCTGTGTGACTTGGAAGTCCCACTTTGGATTCTACCTCCTCTTCCAAACCTTTCTTTTTTTCCTTCCCAGACCAAACTTTTGGAGCTCATGTAGATTCACACAGAAACCTTGTCCACAGTAGTTATTTTATAATTCCTTTTATGGTTAAATATGGACATATCTAACCTACCAAATTACAATAACATTGAGTGAGACCTCTGTCCATTTCCTTTCTGTGTGTAACTCCAGAAATTAGCAGAGTAATGTGCATAATGGAAACTCATTAAATATTTACTGTATGGATGAATGAATAAGTAAAAAAGACTCCAAAAAGACTTTGGAGCTTAGAAACTACATGATATTTCTGGAAGATTAACTTCAAACAAAGTTCTGTAGCTCAAAGCTTGCTGTGTTACAAAAGTGAGAGTGTCTTTTGTTATGTAAGTATAATAAAATCATGTTGAGAAGGTTGCCAGTAGACCATTGGGATAAGAGTAGATTTAAAAATATAGTTATTAAAATGTATTTTATTATTTCCAAGAAAATTATTTACCTTAAACTATAAAATGTATACTAACAAATTGAAATAAGTTATTAAAACATCTGTTTCACAGATACATATTATACTATTATTTCATTTATTAATTTTTGAGATAGGGTCTCACTCTGTTAACCAGACTGGAGTATAGTGGCATGATCACAGCTCACTGCAGCCTCAACCTCCCAAGGCTCAAACCATCCACCCACCTCAGCCATCCAAGTAGCTAGGACCACAGGTGTTTGCCACCATGCCTGGCTATTTTTTTTCTTTAATTTTCATTTTGTAGAGACAGGATCTCATTGTGTTGCCTAGGCTGGTCTCAAACTCTGGGCTCAAGGGATCTTCCTACCTCAGCCTCCCAAAGTGCTGGGATTAAAGGCATGATCCACCGTGCCAGGCCCTGTATTATATATTATTTTCTTCAAATTTTGAAGACATAAGAAACCATGGAAAAAATATTTAGGGACTATGTACTATATTGAGTCTTTGGTTACAAATACTACCTCAAACTCTATGCTGTGGCTTTTACAGTTAAATTTGAAAAAGTATCTCAAAATTTTTTTCAGTAAGATAATATATATTGACCTTTAATGTCCGAAACTCTGAGTTACTGGTACCTTTTTCAATATATGAAAAGCCAAGATATAATAATCGTGTCCTAATTCCTTTGAAACCAAATTAGGGCATGGGTAGACAGATACAAAGAGATAAAATAGGGCTATACATGGTTTTATGACTTATTTTTTATTTGAGAGGTTAACAACACATCTTTCCATAATATACTCTTCTGCAGAGTTTAAATGTGTATGTTATAGGAACAATACATTTTAAAAAATAATGGCGTTTAAATTAGTTTGAGATTAAAACATGCCAGTAAAAAATATATGTATGAATAATTGGCTCAATTCCAAATTGAACTGCAAAGGTTCTCATTTTGCAAATTGAGAAGTTAAGCTCACTGTTTTAAAAAGAGAATTAAGTAATTAAAGAATTTTATCAAGAAGCACATGGTGGATGTATTTTAAGTGGAAGTGATCTCTATTATTTGTCCAAATGGTCTGAGACATAATATGATCAACTATTTTTTTGCCCCAAATATGTCTACCAAGTCAGAGCACACAGATATTTAGAATCTAACCTACGCAAATTTGAAACCTGATGACTAGAAAATAATGAATTGTAATCCATTTATGCTGTTACTGCTTCCAGTGTTAGGCAATCACAGTTCTTTCAGAGTCTGGAGCATCACTTTTTGACACATTATGCCAAAGAGAGGACTTGATGAACAAATTTTTAGATACGTAAAGGCATCAGCATGGCTCAAATGAAGCAGAGTGTAGTACGTGTAACTATCAGAGCGCTGACCTGGAACTTAAAATTGTTTTGTATAAAAATTAAAATTTCTCATAACGATAGCTTTTGTAAAATGGAAAATACGAATTTTTTTTTTCACTGTCCATAGAGTGATGTTTGTTGTGAGTTACTGTTTTTGATCTACAATGTGCTAAGGGCCACGGAGTACCCAGTCACTGTTTCCGGGGACTTACTGTCTGATGCCAACCCAGAAACTGTGGGCTGACACCCAGCCAGACTGGCTGTGGAGGGTTTAGAGTGAGGGAAGCAGAGCCTCTTTCTCTTTCTCAGAGTCACAGAAGTTTGTAGTGAAGGACACTCCATGGGTCAAATGGTAGAACTCCTGAGGCAAAGCAAGAAGCTGACCCAAAAGCATGGAATTTCCCCAGAGGCACTCTATGTATCAGTTGAATTTCTAGACAAGATAATAGAAGAGTCTAATTACAGATGAGAAAAATACGAGCAAACGTATAAAAGAAGAGGAAGAGAGCCAAGAAAGGAAATGCAAATGTTTGTAATTCACAGGCATCCTAATTTTAAAATCCTGATGGAGAGATGGCAAGAATCTGTTTTCCTTTCTTTTGTGTGTGTGTGTGTATTCCATGTGATGGATGGTATGTATAACTATGCTGATCTGTACTGCAGGGGGCAATGCTAACACTGCTACACAGGAAATGTCCTGTCACCCATCCTTCCATGTGCACAAGGGGACACTTGCATCTCAAACTCAATCAGCAAGTGATGTTTCCTGCCAAAAGGAAAATGTGATTCATCCTAAGATTCCCAGATACCTAACATTTTGAAAGATAACAAAAAAATTGAAAGAAAATATATGTGTCCCTTTATTATTAAAAACATCGCTTGAATGCTTAATGGGATACTCTTTAACTGCATCTTGGGAATTCTTGGTGACTGGAATCAAGGCTGCTTTTAAAACCTTTAAAAATCAGTTTTCTTTTGGATGACTTTTCTTTTAAGAAATTTGTGCTCAAGGAGGGGTCTCTACATGAGTCTTTCACATCAATCTCATTGTTCTTTGTGAGTAAACTGTGATGTATTTAGAGAAGAAATCTGGCAATAGGAAAATTAAGCCAGTCAAAATAGTTTGAATAAATGACCAGACTGGGATGATGCATAATCTCTGGTTTATTTCTACACAGTGTTAATTTCTTCCCTCTTTACTTCCCTTTCCATACCTCACGATCCCTCCCCCAACCTCCACCCAAGATAAAGTGTCTTTCTGCCCCTTCACTCATCCACCTGCCTAACCTACCCATCCCCACCTTATCACTGGCTTTGTGTAATGCAGTAGTTCCTCAAAGCCATCCTTATACCTATTTCATCAGAACCACTTGGTGACTGTGCTGAAAATAAATAAAGCTTCCCTAGCTACACTTAAACTTACTAAATGAGATTCAAAAGGCCAGTACCAACGTTTATTAGATTTTATGACTTTACAACTTTAGGAAATCAATGAGAATACTGGAGCTGAGGTGGTGAGGGAGGAGGATTTTCTATTTTGTTTGTAGGCCACTAAATCCAGAAAGCAACAGAGAAAACAGTTTTCATAAATGTAAAGTATCCCTGGAAGGTTTTCCTTGCCCACATTATTTTTTAAACATGAAAAGAATGTAATAAAAATGAGGTAACCCTACAGATTTATCTTGAATTGAGAGAGAAGGACTTTTTATAGACTCGAATATCCATTATTTGCTAAGTGTAAAATACCTATGGA
Source organism: Alouatta palliata (assembly GCA_004027835.1). Taxonomy (NCBI): domain Eukaryota; kingdom Metazoa; phylum Chordata; class Mammalia; order Primates; family Atelidae; genus Alouatta; species Alouatta palliata. The sequence continues at coordinate 114,246 of PVKV010002940.1, forward strand.
TCATCTCAGAAATGAAGTATTAAATGGATATAAGGCACTCCAGTGGCAAAGTAATAACTTTAAACTAGAATTATCATAGATTCACAATATATATATTCTATGTTTCAGAATAGACTATTGACAATTATCATATAATGAAATTAGAGCAGATGGTTGGCAAGTGGAATTATAGAATTTGGCTGTGGTCTTAGGATCTTTTAGTTCAGTGGTTTTCAAAGATATCTTTAGTAATCTTTTTCAAATGGAATCTTACATAAGACCATGATATAAAATATTAATAAAAGTAGAGTTGTTCCGGTTGAAGCAGGAGAGACTAAATCTAGTAAAATCCCTAATTTTACAGAAGGGGTGATTTAGACAAAGAGAAATTTTTAGTTTACCAAAGGTAAATAGTAAGAAAACTCAAATAAGAACACACATTTTTTATTTTTAGTCCAGATATTTTTTTCAGTATTTGTGATGTATTTAGAAAAGAAATCTGACAATAGTAAAATTCAACCATTTAGGGTCGATGACCTTTTGTTTTTTGAGGCTGCCATGATAAGGTACCATAAACTGGTAAACAACAGAAATTTATTTTTCCAGAGTTCTTAAGGCTGAAAGTCTGAGATCAAGCTGTTTGCTGGCAGTGTTTGTTTCTTCCTCTCTCCACGATTGTGTCTGTCTTCAAATGGTCTGTGTGTCTGTCTTCAAATGGTCTGTGTGTTTGTGTTATAACCACCTTAAAGAACAGCAGTCATATTGGATTAGGATCCACCCATTTGATCTCATATTACCTTCTTTACCTCCTTAAAAGGCACTATATCCAAATATGGTCACATTTTGAGGTACTAGAGATTAAGACTTTAACATATAATTTTTTTTTTGGTAGGGTGGGGGAGGGATACAATTCAAGCCTATACCAATAACCAATCAAGAAATTGATTCATCCTGGATTAATTTATACCTTGTAAGACAGAGAGGTAGTATCCACATCAGACTTGACGTTGGCCTTTTACTTTGTTAATGCGATGATTTCACATGATGGGCCATGACGTACTGGTGAGTTACATGACTTGTGAGGGGTATGGAAAATAATTAGTTACTACTTAATGCAGGATTTACATTACTAGCATATTATGAAAAATGATATTTTATAGATATGCAAGAAAATATATAATTAGAGTAGGTTTGAAGTTTATTTTGTAACCCACTCATATGCAGTGAATATTTTTCTGAAGGAAAGGAGGGTGTTACAGTAGGTGCTGCCAACAGCCTGCAGCCTTTCTGCAGTATGCAGAGTGTGTTACCAATATTGATATGCCAGTAATTGTTGTCATCACAAGTTACTTCTTATGTAAAAGTGCTTGCTTGGTGTATTAGTCTGTTTTCACACTGCTGATAAAGACATAGCCCAGACTGGGCAATTTACAAAAAAAGATTTAACGGACTCATGGTTCCACATGGTTGGGGAGGCCTCATAATCATGGTGAAAGGCAAGGAGGAGCAAGTCACGTCTTACATGAATGGCAGCAGGCAAAAAGAGAAGAGTGAGAGTTTGTGCAGGGAACTTCACCTTTATAGAACCATCAGATCCTGTGAGACTCATTCACTTTCATGAGAATAGCATGGGAAAGAACCACTCCCATGATTCAGTTACCTCCTACCTGGACCTTCTCACAACACATGGGAATATGGGAGCTACAATTTAAGATGAGATTTCAGTGGCTAAACAGCCAAACCATATGACTTGATTTGTTTATATATATATTTTTTAATTTTTAAAACAGATTTATTGAGATATGGAGGAATAAAAATTATATTATTTGCATCATTGTGAAATGATGACTGAAGTCGAGATGATTAACATATTTCACCTCTACAGAGTTATCATTTCTGTATGTGGATGTATGTATGTATATATGTGGTGAGACATTTTACTTTAAGATTTATAATGTTATGAAATTTCAAGTATATAACATAATATTTTTACTATTTAATTTATAGCAAATTTACTATTTATTTAACTATGAGCACCATGCTGTGCATTAGATCTCTAGAACTTATTCATCCTGCATAGCTAAAACTTTGCATCCTTTGATTAATATCCTCCTATTGCCCCTTCCATCAGACCCTGGCAGCCACCATTCTACTCTCTGCTTCTATGAGTTTGACTATTTCAGATTCCTCAAATAAATGAGATCATGTGGTATTTCTCTTTTTGTGTGTTGCTTATTTCACTTAGCATAAAGCTATACAGCTCCATTCATGTTGTTGTAAATGGTTGGTGTCCTTCTTTTTAAAGCTAGACAATATTTCATTGTGTGTATATATGTATGTATATATATATATGTATGTGTGTGTGTGTGTGTGTGTGTGTATACACACACACACACACACACACACACACACACCCATATATACATACCACATTATTCATTCATCCATCATAGGGCATTTATATTGTTTCCATATCTTGGCTTATGCTGCAGTGAACCTGTATTTATATCTTGGTTAATGCTAAGTAAACATGAATGTGCAGATATTTCTTTGCAATCGTGTTTTCATTATTTTAGATCTATACCCAGAAATGGGATTACTAGATCATATGGTAGTTCTCTATTTACTCTTCTGTGGAGCTACCACACTGTTTTCCATAATGGCTGTACTGTTTTACATTTCCATCATTATTGTAAAAGGGACTGCTTTGTGCCACATCCTCACCAGCACGTGCTATTTTTTTGTCTTTTTGATGCTAGCTATCCTAAGAGGTGTGAGGTGATACCTCATTGTGGTTTTGTTTTTTGTTTGTTATTGTTTTTGTTTTTTGTTTGTTTGTTTTTTTTTTGCACCCCACCCTACCCCACTGTCCTCATTGTGGTTTTGACTTACGTTTCTCTGATGATTAGAGATGTTGAACACCTTTCATTTGTCTGTTGGCCATCTGGATTTCTTCTTTAGAGAATTGCCTATTTACATCCTCTGTCCATTTTTTTACTGGGTTATCTGTATTTTTGGTATTGAGATGTATGAGTTTCTAATCTGTTTTGAATATTAATTCCTTATTAGATAGATGATATACAAAATTTTCTCCTATTCTGTAAGTGGCCTTTTTATTTTGCTGATTCCTTCTATTACTGTACACAATCTTTTTATCAGAATCTCATTAGCATCTTTTTGCAGAAGTAGAAAATATAAAATTCAAATGAAACTATAAAAGACCTTTAATAACCAAAGCAATTCTGAACAAGAATAAAGCTGAATGCATCGCATTTCCTAACTTCAAATTATAAATTACAAAGCTGTAGTAACCAAAATAGTATGGTACTGTCATAGAAAACAGTCATGTGAACCAATGGAACAGAATAGAGAATTCAGAAACAAACCCACACATTTACCGTCAACTAATGTTCCACAAGGGTAGCAAGAACACGCAATGGGGAAAAATGTTCTCTTCAACAAATGGTGTTGGGAAAATTGGATAGTCACAGCAAAAAAAAAAAAAAAAAGAAAAGGAAAGAAAGAAATTGATCTCTATCACCATGCACAAAAAACTCAACATGGATTGAAAATTTAAACATAAAACCTGAAATGGTAAAATTCCTAGAAGAAAACATAGGGGAGGTCCTTCTTGACATTTGTCTTGGCAATAATTTTCTGAATATGACATTATAAACACAGTCAGTAAAAACAAAAATAGACAAATAAGATCACATCATATTTTTTAAAAATTTTTAAATTCAGTATGCCCATAGGTATACTATGATGCATGTGTGACCCTCATCCATTAAGTCTGTGGTAGCAGAGTAAAGGTTAGGAACCAGCAAGTGACAGCTCTGTAGCTAAAGTGCCAGTGTCAGGGGGCTGGTCCTTCTTTGTGCTGGAATGCACCAGTAAGTACAGAGAGCCGAACATGTTTGCATTATACCCTATGCCCCATTAGATTAAAATAATTCCCTGTGCGATAGTGCTAGACTGCTGTGAGCTGTTAAAAATTTTTTTAAGGCAATAAAATAAGTCCCAGACACAGAGAAAAGGCAACACAGTTTCTCGGGTACTGAACTCAGCTGCCAATTACTGTGGACCTTGAAAGCAGCTGGACTGAGAACACCTGATGGGCTGTAGCAGGTGGCAGGTGGCAGAGGGCACTGTAGATGGGCCTGGAAGGAGCAAGGATCCAGGCTTTGGCTCTGCCCCAGCAATGCCAGGCCAAGTAGGAGGAGACTTTCTGAGTGCTGTGGCATCGCTGTCACCTGTTTCCCAGTGAGTGCTTTGAGTCTGGAAAAGGGATAAGCCCTTGCTTCTAAATGCATTTGAGGGCAAAGTGTTTGCATTTGCAAATATGATAAGCTCTCCCTCTAATATCTACTTCTTGGTCTCCATGTATGTTCCAATTCCTGCTTGAGGCTTCCCTGTGGTGGGGTCTCACAATAGCTCCTACAACTCAGATTCTCCTGTTTCAAAATAACTCGGCTCTCCACTCACCATTCCAACTATCTTTTGCAACTGAAATTACCCCAGGGCTAGAGATTAAGCTAGATATTAGGAGAAAGCTCATTGAAATAATTTTTACCTTGATGTGAGTAACTAATGAGGAGGCTATCTTGACTCTCCAGGGGTACTTGCATTTCAAAAATGGAAATTTGTTAACTAAAGTAAATTGCCAATTAGTGGACAGTGCTGTAATAAGAAAAAGGGTAGAGGAAGTTTCCAGATAGTAAGGGCAATATTTCTGGAAAGAAAAGCTTCCTCTCTGCACATTCTCATTCCTCTTTCATCATATAGGTACTTACAAAATTTTAACTGTGAGTTTCTGGCAATATTATTATCATAAGATGAAAATATATTTCAAAATTTTTGTGGACTCTGAAAATAGTCATACCGGCAATGTGCTTTTTAGGTTTTTTTTTTTAGGTGTTTATTTTGTCTTATTTGTTGGTTTTTGTCTAAGTTAACTGCAAAACATTTCATAACTTCCAAATATTTTTCTGTTGAAAAAATTTGAGGCAATCTTATAGAGAAATGATATAGAATAATACATACAAGTTACAATTTGTTAATAATGGCTTACACATTTTTGCTTTGTTTTGCTATTAGAGCTGAAATAACACAAAATAACAGTTGACATCAAGGGCTTCGAAGTTGTATTCGTTGCCTTAAATCCAAGCTCTACTACTTACCACTGATGGATTTGGGGTGTGTTATTTTCTCCTCTCTGTGCCTCTGTTTCTTCTTACCCTGCAGATTCATTGGGAAGATTAAATCAATTAATGCATGTGAAGTGCTTATCATAGAATTTGGCATTTTATAAAGGCTCAATAAGTGCTAGCTATATTATTGTTATTGTTATTGTTGTTCTCTCCTCTGTACCTTCTGTGTGCTTCCAAAAGCAGATTTTATTTAATGTTTAAGTCCTAAGTGTTGATTATATATGATATCACCCACAGACAGGAAGAAGAATCTGGGTCATGTAATTACAACTCAAAAGGTGTCATAATCTACCCACAGGTATTTTCCTCTGAACAGCACCTAAACCGTGCCTCGTGTTGGATTTCTTGTCACTATACTAACAGTTTATAAATAAATACACAGTAACCTCGGAGGGAGGCCTGGCATGTCCGGTTTAGGCAGTAGCCAGTTGGACTGAGGGCTCCTGGCTTTGTGTCAAGAGCAAGCGCCCCCATGCCGATCATTTGTTGCCAGGAAATGCTTTCCTTATTAGTCGTTATTGCCTGAGGATTTTCTAGTGATAGAGTGTTAATACTGTAAGAAATGCTATAATTGCATGACCGGATTAGAAGACACGTACTGTACTTCATTATTCTACTTTGAAATCTACCACTAGAGTAATCACTTTGTCAAGAAAAAAATATGTAATATATTCCAAAGAGTTTTCAATGTAAATGTAGATTCAGTTGTACAATTCAGAGCAGAGACAAGTAAGTGGAACTAGTAAGTGGGAATAAAATGTTAGAAACTTATTCTATCAATGAATGCATTTCCTGAGAGCCTACTATGTGCCTCACATCATCCTAAGAAGAAGACATGGCCTGTCACTGCATGGACATTTAACATTTACAATCCTGTGAGAGAATCAAAACTATAGGGTGTAAAACAATAGAAGAAATAGTACTGTTCGTGTCACAATTTTTTATTGAAATAAGCAATACTGATTTATAAAAATTGCTTGGCAAGGCCGGGCGTGGTGGCTCACGCCTGTAATCCCAGCACTTTGGGAGGCCGAGGCAGGTGGATCACGAGGTCAAGAGATCGAGACCATT
>PVKV010002940.1:120605-155328 GCA_004027835.1 Alouatta palliata
CCGTCTCTACTAAAAATACAAAAATTAGCTGGGCATGGTGGCATGTGCCTGTAGTCCCAGCTACTTGGGAGGCTGGGGCAGGAGAATTGCTTGAACCCGGGAGGCGGAGGTTGCGGTGAGCCGAGATCGCGCCATTGCACTCCAGCCTGGGTAACAAGAGCGAAACTCCGTCTCAAAAAAAAAAAAAAAAAAAAAAAAAAAAAAATTGCTTGGCAAACAAAGTCATCTGAACTTAGACAAGGCATTTGAATATGGTTAGGCAATCGGCAGTGCTATTGGAGAACTTTTAACCTTGACTTCAAATGTTCCACTTGAGAGCTAGGATTGCAGGTGTTTCTTGCCGCCAAAGACCCTTGGTAACCAGATCTCAAAACAATAAAAGACTAAAAAGAACCTATTGGTGGTATGAAACTCTTCTGCTAAGAAAACTTAGAACAGTACAGAAATTACCACACAGATAATCTTTGTGCAAAACTTTTTACTAGGAGTCATCAGAAAGAAAGGTGCCCATTAGACATTAGGTGAGTAAAGAAAGGAGAAAGAAGTGGTGTTGGGTGGTTAATGTCTACTGACCATCTGGGCCTGCCCTCTACCAGGATCCAGGCAGCAAGTTAGTCATGTAAACTTAGCAGGGAGGGAGCCTGTCCTGCAAGGCTATTCTGGTACCATCCAGATGTTTTAGATGTCTTCAAAAATCCAAGAGCATCTCTAACATGGAACTGACCTTGGGCTTTTAAAACAAATGTTTAAAAGTTAAGCTAACCTTTATACTATAATCAATGATGGACTGAAATCAAATTTCTTGGTTTCTAATGGCCATTTTATTTTGTATAGTACATTTGAGGAGTATGGTTAGGACCCCAAACATATTTAGTTTTCTATCACCAGTAGCTGTGCCTTAGCAGAATATCTGTTTCTATCTAGATACATTTTACGAAGCATGTTCAACACTAAACTCCTTCACCAATGAAGATGTTTTCTCTCCTGGGTACGGTGTCTTAGTAACTTGAACGGGGTGACTCACTGCATGTGCTGACTGTGACAGCTTTTAGCAAACTTAAAATTCAATGTAGTCACCTCAGTTACCTGTGGTAATGGGGCACAGGAACAACAGATAGCTGAACTTCAGAAAAGACACAGTTTCTGTGTAGTTTCAACTACTTCTGCAGAGATTTCAAGAGAAAAAGGAGACTCGAATTTCCATTCCTCTCCTTATTCCTCATGATCCAAAATCCTTGTGTCCTGACAACATAGTACAAACAATAACAGTAAGAGGATGAGGAAAAGTGCCGTGTGGCAGACAGGCCCCAGAGGGCCCCTATGCTCAGGCCTTGTATAAATATTCTTCCCTTGAGTGCAGCAGATATGTGTGACTTTCTTCTAATCAGTGGAATCTAGAAAAGATGAAGGATCATTCCTGTGATTACATTATGTTGAGGATTCTGTCTTTTCAGTCTGAACGAAGAGATTCTACTTGCTAGGTTGATGAATTAAACAGCCATGTTAAGGAGACTCACATGGCCAGAAACTGCAAACAGCCCCTGGAGCAGAGGGCAGCTCCTAGAGCCTGAGGTGGCCTTGCCGCTGATGGCCAAAGGCCAGTCCCTTAATCATATGGCAGCAAGGAAATGGATTGTGCCAACACCCTGTGTGAGCTTTGAATTGTTTTCTAGTAGAGTCTCTCGATGCAACACAACCCTACTGACACCTTAATTGCAACCTGTGAGCCTCAGCCTTCTTGAAGCAAAACTTCTTGCTTCTGAAGTTTTCTAAGCCCTTCCTAGACTCCTGATCCATGGACATTGTGAGCTAACAAATGTGTATGTTTCTTAAGCTGCTAATTTTGTTGAAAATTGTTATAGTGCAATAGAACACAAGTATAGATTTGGGTTTCTGTGTATTGTTAGAAGGTTCACAGCTCCTATAACAAATGACAAGTTAGCAAGAGAAAAAGCATGACAAATTCATTTAATCAAAGTTTTACATGACACAGGAAACTTGGAAAATGAAGACTCAAAGCCCCAGGGAAAATTGTGTGTTTTTAGGCTTAGGTTCAACGAAGAACCGGCAGCCATGTAAATATGTGATTGGACTAGAAGGAGGTGATCTAATAACAATGGACTGAGGGGAACTTAGTAAGGCCTGTTTGATCAGATTCTTCTTGGCCTCTCTGTATAGCATACCTCACCGAAGTATGCAGCAGGACCCTCTGGAATGAGAGTCTTAGGGCCTACTTTCAGGGGAAGTAGGTCAGAGAGTGACCTCTCTAGGTTTTATGGCCTGTGCTGGGGAGAGGAGTTCTAGTTTCTGGGATTTGCCCTGGGGAAGAGGAATTCTAGTTTCTGTGACTCTACTTTGTGGAAGAAATCAGGGAAGGAGAAAAGAGAGTAGCAGAAATGAGGGAAGAAAAAAGGAGGGTGGGAGAAGATCAGAGAAAACTTCTTGCTTCTGAAGCCCTTCCAATCTCCTTCGATTCAAAGTACTCAGCATGCCAACATGCCCTACTTTGCAGTATTGTGTTTTAAGCCCCAGCAAAGCCGAGCACCGCTGTAACCAATACCTGTAATGCAACAACGGCTTTGAAACTGCTCAGTGCGCACAACCTGGAAAAATTTTGAAGAGCATGATAGAAAAATATAATTTGCCTTGAACAGACTTGTCATAGAAATCTGGACTTCAAATAGATTGATAGTATGGGCTCAGAAGAACATGAGGAATATTTCGTTGGAAACTGGAGGAAAGGGATCCTTGTTTTGATGTAATATCAGAAAGCTTGTCTCCTGTAGTTTCATGGAAGGCAGAACTTGTAAATGATAAAGTGGAATGTATCGCTAAGGACACTTCCAAGCAATGGTCAGTTGGGTTGCCATTGGGCTGCCTGGTTTCTTCTTGCTGCTTATCATAAAATGCAAGAAGGGAAAAAATTGAGGAGAGAACTGTTAAGTACAAAGAAACCAGGAGTTGATAATTTGAAAATTCCCAGCACTTACAGAGGGTGACACATGCTAGCATGAGGAGATGTTTTCCTGGCAGGAAAGCATGCTTTAGAGAAAAGGCCAAGAATACCACTGTATAAACTTCTGGTGAAACCTCAGAAAAATAAGTCAGAGTATTTAGTCACAAGAATTAAAGAGGTGCTTCACAGATCCTCTCAATCAAAGCAGGGGGCCTTTAGGAAATTAAATGGAGATGTTCCTTAGACAGCTCAGAAGAAGGCTAATGTGTGGAAGGATTTATCTTTTCCTTTCCCTTTTTTTTTTTTGAGATGGAGTCTTGCTCTGTCTCGCAGGCTGGAGTGCAGTGGCGTGATGTTGGCTCACTGCAACCTCTGCTTCCTGGGTTCCAGCATTTCTCCCACCTCAGCCTCCTGAGTAGCTGGGGTTACAGGCACGCGCCACCATGCCCAGCTATTTTTTTTCTTGTGTTTTTAGTAGAGATGGGGTTTCACCATGTTGGCCAGGCTGGTCTCTAACTCCTGACCTCAAGTGGTCCACCTGTCTTGGCCTCCAAAGTGCTGGGATTCCAGGTGTGAGCCACGGTACCTGGCCAGAAGGACTTATCATAACAAGAAGTGTAGATGTAGCTTTAGTCTAACAGAGTGAACCCCATTAAAAGTCATAGGAAACACACAAAGTTCCTGAGAAAATTATTTCAGCAGAAACATTGCTAAGCTTGGACTGAGATAGAGAGACAGAGACAGAGATAGAGGAAGAGAGAGAGAGAGATGGACAGAAAGAGAGAGAGAATACAGTGAAGGAAAGAAAGGAGGCTACTGAACCCCTACATTCCTACTGGCACGGATCCAGCTGATTACTATTCAGCTGCAAAAATGTATCCTTTATGAAAAAGGAAGGACGACCAAAAAGACAGAATGAAGAACCCAGATGTGTAGTCAGAACCCATGGAGGATCATTCCAGGCCTTGAAACCTGATCAAGGTACCCTGGCTGGAGTGGAACCAGCTGGGTTTCTGAAGTGCTATCTCACAGTGATTCTTTTTCTATTTCTGTTTTTTGCCCTTCCTGAACTGCAGTGTCTGAAGCTGTTCCCCTGTGCCTGCTCTACCATTGCATGTTGGATGTGTTAAGGCAAATAATTTGTCTCTCTGGTTTTACGGACCCAGAGATGGTGAGGAATTATGCCTAGAAAGTGTTCTGAAGGAATTATAACCAGGAACCTTACCCACATGTGCTCTTGATTTAGAGAATGAAATGTTTTACTTTTAGTGGTTATATAGTAGGATGAGATTCTTGGGCCTTGGGAGTGGTGAATGTATTTTGCATGTGGGAGACATCTGAATTATTGAGACCAGAAAACAGGCTATGGCAGACTACTCTTAGGGTGGTCCCCATGATTACAGCCCGTAATCAATCCCCTACTCCTGAGTGTGAATGGAACCTGTGACTTTCTTCTAACAAAATATGGCAAGAGGGATGGAATGTCACTCCTGTGGTTAGTGTATTCTGTCTTCAGACAAAGCTGCTGGACTGTCATTCCTGTGATTATATTACATTATCTGAGACTCTGCATTGGCAGGCTGGAGTGAGACTCTCATTGCTAGCTTGGTAAAATAAGCAGCCATGTTGAGAAGTAAAAATGCTGCCCAAAAGGAACTGAGGGTGGGCTCCAGCTGATAGACAGCTCAAAACTGTAAATGAGTTCTGCCGACAACCTGAATGATCTTGGAAATAGATTTTCCTTTAATAAAGATTCTAGATGAGAATGCAGGATGGAAAACTACCACAAACATCACAGCTTTAAACAGCACAGACCTGTTATTTCATAGTTTCTGTATGTCAGAGGTCTGACCCACCATGGCTGAATTCTCTACATAAAGTCTCACAAGACCAAAATTCAGGTGTGCACAGGAATGGTTTCTTAACTGGAGGCTCTAAAGAAGAATCCACTTCCATCCTCATTTGTTGGCTGAGTGCAGTTCCCTGCAGTTGTAGTACTGAGGTTTGCTGGCTGGTTGTAAAGTGTGGTCTACTCCCAGCTGTTAAAGACTGTCCATGTTGTATGTTATGTGGTCCCTTCCATCTTTAAGTCAGCAATGTTGCATCAAATTTCTCTTATTCTTGGAGTCCGCCATCTGTGGAAGAAAGTTCTCTGTTTTTAAGGATTGATGGGATTGTATCAGACACACCTAGATGATCACCGTATGTCAATGTCAACTGTGCCATATATTATGGCCTCATTATGGAAGAGATATATCATCATATTCATAGCTTCCTAGAATGAGTGGGACGACAACTTTGGATGGGGGCATTTTAGGAATTCTACCTACCACAGCATCTTCAGCAAACAGGAAAAACAAATAGTTCTTTTCTTTACAGAAAAAATGGGGTGAAGTGCTTTGACAATGTTTGTATTTCACATAGAAGCCATGCATGTCTTACGTGTTATTTTCAACCGAATACTTTTATTAAGAAAACAGTATAATTCAGAAATCCTTTCTTTTCTGAATTCAAAATGATCACAATTTGCATCACTTATTTGTACAGCAAAATTTCTAGTTCATTAGGCTCTTCAGTAATAGACATATTGCTTTTACTATCATTTCTTTTTCTCTAACCTTCTGCTCAGATTAAAAGATAACACTCTAAGGAGAGTCAATTAGATGAGAGAGTTGTGTAAAATAATTGCTTTCTCTTTCAAAATTTTAAGATAGAACATTCCAGATTGCAAAGTGTCTGTTGTTTTCAGTTCACTACTCCTGCTTTCACAGCAGGTGCAGTTCTGCGGAGCCTGTCTGCTTTGTAATTACCCATAATGATTGGGACCTCCTATAGGACTGTGTGCCCAAAGGGAGGGATGCTCGTTCCGTGGCACAAAGGTGCCATTCGCTGGCTAAACTGTGTTCCGGGTATTGAATCTACCCACAGTGAGCTCTTTTCTTTTGTCATCCTTATACAGAGGGATCCCTGTGAATAATAGTGGCAAGAGCTATTTGGGATTTGTAAGGGCACTTACTCTCTTTCAGGCACTGAAGTAAGTGCACTGTGTAACAAGCACCACCCTGAGTTAGGTAATGTCTTTATCTACATTCTATAGTTGAGGAGATCAGGCTGCAGGAGGGTAATTGGCCAAAGACACACAACTTGTTCGTGGCAGAGATGACTCTTAAATTTACTGCATTTGATTCCACAGTATGTGCTCTTATAGACTCTGCTCTACTCTCTCTCTGTTCATTTGCCCATGATGGACATGCTTAAAATAAAATCTATATCTCTGTCTATATCTCTACATAGATATGCATATATGCATATAAAGACTTAGAAAAGTCTTACATTCAGTAGGTGAAGAGACCAGAGTCCAGAGATTTAAAGTCAAATTTGGTCATATTTGCATCACAGCTTAGTAGAAAAACCACAAAGAAAACTGGGATTTCTTTACACTAACCTGTGCAAAGATCAAAGTGGGAGAATGAAGGAGAAGGAAAAAGATGAAGAAAATTACTAGTACTAGGAAACCCTAATTAAGATTAGATACTTAACTGCATTAATGTTTTAATAGAATAATAAAATATATGTAAACCAAAGTCAGAAATGTAAAGATACACAGATTTCTAATTAGCATTTAGAACAGCTATTTGATGGAATTACCTCCTGAACTATTTAGGTTTTTAATTGATACTGAGACAACTTATTTATCGAATGTCCTTGGCTAAACATTTGTTTTCCAAATAACAGCCCTGGACTAGGATAACAGGAGATGGTGTAAACTTAAATTCTAGGCTCCCAAATATAATTTTCAAAAAGCAAGACTTTCTATCTGCAACCACTCAGAATTGTTGGAAAGACGCCTCTCCCTGCCTGTGTACCTCTGGGGCCTCTGTACGCTGCAGAGGCCTGGATGGTCACTGTACATATGAGGCATTTAAATGAATCACTAGATTGTAGAAAAAGATGGAATGCTTTACTCAAGCTTTACACTGAAATATTTCATGGTAATAAGTTCTGAAATCACTAGCACTGAAGTCAACAAGGTCACTCATGATTTGAGACCAGGAAAAAAATGCATTTAATAATTTAATAAACAAGACCTATATATACTATACTATATGTCCTATATGCTACTATACATAGTATCTTGAGAATTGCACATGTTTTTTAACTAAAGTGAAAGAAAAATCCCTGGCATATTTAAAATATTTTGAATTTTTTTTTGTATTTTTTAATTGAATAGATAGTATCTTGTGACTCAGTTATATCAGAGTAGTCAATTACAATTTATCATTTGTGGCTTATAGTAGGCCTAGCGATAGAAATGACATTCTAAGAGGTTAAGTAAATTGTCCTCCGTTTTTCAGCCAGTAAATGGTAGAACCAGGATTGGAATCCAGAAACATCTGAGAATAAAGATTGAGTGAATACAGTTCTAGATGTACCAGGCTGCTTTCTTCTCTCGTGGGGATGCTTCTTCTATGCATTCTTTTCACCGTGTTCTCCTTCCTATAATCTTTCTCTCTTCTGTAGAGAATCTGTAAGTTTCAACAATTGTATATTCACAACAAAGAGGATATATGGGAGGGAAAGCAAGGAGGGGTGAGGAAGAATGATGAGTTCAGTTATTATGTGAGTTGGAGGTTTTTATAGGACACTGTTCATAGAGATATCTGAAAATACAGCTCTGAATTCCTTGCTAAGACCTATAAACCTTACCTGTTTTAGTCTTTCTCTGACCTCAGTTTATGCCACTTACCCCATATACTGGTTAAAGTATTGCTATCTGCTATAACAAACAAACCTCAACATTTTAGTGCTAATTTCTTTCTCATTCAGCAATGTAAGGTAGGACAACGGAATGAGTGAGCCACAGAGGATCTGTGCCACCCAGTCATTCAGAAACCCTGCCTGACTAAGCTCTCCCACCTTCAATAAGAAGCTTCCAGGTTTGACCTGGGGACACTCAGCTAACAAATTGCATCTTGCATCCCATGGCCCGATCAAGATGCAAGAGGAGAGGGAGATGACTGGCTGGACAGTGGCCTCCTAGGTACAATTCCACACTATCAATGGGACGCACAGATCCTTGGTGGGTAGCTGTTGTCTGTACCACACCCATTGCTCACTTTGCTTAAGCCATAGGTGGCCTTGTTTTTGTTCCTTGAATACACTTGGCATTTTGCCACTTCAAGGCCTACACGCTTGCTGTTCTCTGCCTTTGGCCTGATCCCATTCTCTCCCTGAATGGCAGCCTCCTGCTCTTTCTTCTGGTCTTAGCTCCAATTGATATTCTCAGAGAGTCTTTTCTTGACCACTCAATGTAAAAAGTCCCAGTCCCCTGTGATCCATAATATCATCCTCTGTAATTACATAATCAAAACGTGTCTTAGTATATTTTCACATTGTTCATTTTCTTTCTGCCATTACTGTAATGTAGATTTCTGAACAAAAGGGAACTGGTCTCATTTATTACTCTCTGTATCCACGTTGCTTAAAATAAAAGGCACTCAATAAACATTTACTGAATAATAAATCAACGTGCATTTCTCCTGCCCTAACACCTTTGATGGCGCTGCCATTGCTAATGAAATAAAATTTGCACTTCTGAGGGCGTCATACAATGTTCATTCTGCAGTGTCTCTATTTGGTATCTGCTTCTTAACATAAATTCGTACCGTCTACCGCTTACACTGAGCCTTATGCTCCAAAACCATGGACTTATTTGCTATTGCTTTACGCCACATTACTCAAAGTTTGCCTTTGCACATGCTGCCTTCTATCCAAAATGCATTACACCCTTTCTCCTAAGTCTGCACCTGCCCATTTCCTTCTCTTCTTCTTCTTTTTTTTTCTTTTTTTCATAGTCCTGCTTTTCTCCCCAGGCTGGAGTACAGTGGTGCTATAATAGCTTACTGCAGCCTTGAACTCCTGGGCTCAAGTGATCCTCCCACCTCCACCTCCCAGAGTATCGCAATTACAGGTGGGCGCCTCAGTGCTTAACACAAAAAATCCTTCTCCAACTTCTTTTTGAAGTGCTAATTCTCCTCAGGATGACTTAATTATATCTCCTCTGTGTTAGCCTTAGCTTTAGTTAAGGCTAGCAGACACTTCGTAACACACTCTCTATGTGCCCAGGTTGTTCTTAGCATTTTTCTTTTATTTACATTTACATTTGTACGTTTGTTTATCTCTCTGAATAACCCTATGAGGTAGGTCGTATTATAATCTCTTCTTTTATAATTATGGGAACAAAAGTACAGAGAAGATAAAGAAGGCCAAGATTACACAAAGTAGCAAAGGTGCCGAGATCTGGTTCCAGCTCACGCTTTCAGCCACTACACCGTCCTGTCACTCATGTTTCTGTGAACATACATCTGCTAGTCTGCATCTGTGATGGCGCTTAAGCTCTGCTTTGGTGACATACAAGAGAAGTTACAAACTAATGCGTTACCTAAAAATATTTCCTTGAAAAGGCTGAGCTTGTGATGAATTCATGCCAATGATGAACTCATTTCAGGTCCCTCTGACAACATGGGAGATTTGTAAATATTGGATGATAATTTGAGTTGATACATTTCAGCACTTACTATATACCTGGCAGTGTGTTAATCATTTTTATATTATTATCTCATTTAATCGTCATAAAATTCCTAATGGTAGATACTATTATTATCTTCAGTTTTAATGTGGTGCCTCAACTCAGGTCATATAAGTAGCAAATTGTAGATCCTAGAGTCTAATCCCAGACAGTTAAGTCCTGTCTCCTCAACCAATACAAAGAGCCAGGTGAGTGGGTGCTTTTTTTTTTTTTTGTGATGGAGTCTAGCTCTGTCACCCAGGCTGGAGTGCCGTGGTGCTGTCTCGGCTCACTGCAACCCCTGCCTCCCAGGTTCGAGAGATTCTCCTGCCTCAGCCTCCTGGGTAGGTGCCTGCCACCATGCCCTGCTAAGTTTTGTGTTTTTAGTAGAGACACGGTTTCACTGTGTTGGGCAGGCTGGTCTCCAACTCTTGACTTCGTGATCCACCTGCCTCAGCCTCCCAAAGTAATAGGATTACAAGCATGAGCCACCATGCCTGGCCAAGTGGCCACTTTAATTCTGGGGACCAGCCAGGCTGCGGACAGTGGAATTGCCACTGGTTGGCCATGTGGCACTCAGGACCCTGAATGCACAGGCAGGTCAGAGAGAGAGAGCCTTGATATACACTAGACTGAGTAAACACATGTATTTTATTTTATAATCTGATTACCACAGTCTGATACTTAAGTGCCCCCTAGTAGTGATTTTAAAAGAGAAACTCAGATATGGGGGAAGATCCCTCCTGTACTAAACGCAGTCTACAGTCTACAAAACTTCTTCTCTGAAACCATCCATAAAGACATAGCAATAAAATATTTGTAATAGGTGTATTTATTTATACTGCTTTATATAATTTTGAATGAAACCTGCAAATAAGTTTACATCCCACGGAGTACAGAGGACTTTAAACACAAAAACTGTAACCAATATGGAATTATTTTTTAGGAAACTTCCTAGAACACTTCTATTTAAATAGAATTTCTTCAGTATTAGTTTGGTAATCTGGAAATATTAATATGTTCATATATTATATTGTTTAATCCAATTCATTGCTTTTCCAAACTGTTTTAAATGGGACAGGGCCTTTTAAACATTCATTGGCTCATGTAATCTCGAACATGCTGTGTGCAATAGACTGTCACCAATATAATTTCAATTTTCATATTACTGAATATATTTTTTCAAAGAGATTTCTATAATTATGTCATCAAAGAGTCCTGTTTCAGGAAAAATTTTCCATTTTCCATATTTATTGAAATAGTGATATTATTGGATCTCAGTATGTGAGACAGGGAAATCTGGTCTCCGAAGGAAAAATATAGGACTTCAAAGCAGGATTAACTGAAATCATTGGATGGGCCTAGATGATCTTTTTTAGGAAGTGAACTCCAGGCAAATGAAATCTCGACATTATCAGGCCCGGCATCTTCTGGGAGACCTGGATTTGCAGTGCTATATTAATATACAACGAACTGTGGAGCTTATGCAATAGAAATGTATGATCTCACAGTTCTGAAGGTTGGAAGGCTGAGAATAAAGTGTTGGCAGGACCAATTCCTTCTGAGAGCTTAGTCTGGTTCCCCGACCCCCTCCCCAGAGAGTGAATTCGTCTCATGCCTATCCTCCTAGCTTCTGGTGGTTTACTGGCGATCTTTGGTATTTTTTGCCTTATACATACATCATCTTGATCTCTGCCTTCATGTTCGCTTGCTGTTCTCTCTGAATGCATGTCTGTCTGTGTGTCCAAATTTCTGTTTTTTAGAAGGACACCGATCACATTAGATTAGGCTCCACACTAATAGCCTCATCTTAACTTGATCATCTGCAAAGACCATAATTCCAAATAGGCCACATGCACAGGTCCTGGGAGTTAGGACTGATAACCTTTTGGAGTGACACAACTCAGCCCATAACAAGTGTAAAGAAGGATGGCACCTTTCCACTGCAGGGACTGCTTAAAATACAAAACACATGCATCAGACTGTAGTAGGAAGCCCATGCTCCTCCCACCCCCAGTCTCTCCGGTTCAGCAAGATGAGGACAATGGCCTTAGGCTGTCCAAGGACACACAGAATGAGTAAGGACAGCCTCCTGAGGTATGGTATGGCCCTTTTCTTTAATGATAAGAACAACATACTCTATAATAATGAGGCTCCCCTTGTGTGGTGACAGATTTTCAAGTGACACCTGTGATACCCCCCTAGTTCCTAAGGATTAGCTTAATGCTTTTACAACAGTCCAAACAAATTATTTTTTGTATGTGAAGCCCAGTTTCTGCAGTCTCTTTTATATTACCCTTGGTTTAGAGGACCAGTCTAGGCACACAGTCGAATCTGAAGTATTTCATCTTGACCCTCCTAAGCTAAGGCTGAGAAGACAATTGAACTCCCAGTTCAGGGTTTGTGTCAACCCTAACTCATAGAAAAAAAACAGTATTGTCTTGTGAATTTGGCGACCAGAGAAAACTTAGTTCACCATTGGCCTGATCAGCAAAATAATCAACTTCCAGAATAATGCAGATTTGTGGGACATCCATAAGAAAGAGTGAAGTGTTTGTGCCAACAATATCCAGGGGAGAGAATGCCAGAGGTTTAATCTGTTCTATCCCTGGTAAATGCAATGTGGAAATAGATGTTTTTAATTACCTCCATTGAAAGTCATGAAGTGTCTGAACCATGTAACTGGTTCCCATTGCCCTACCTTTGTGAATACCAAGCAACTTTCAAATCGTACTCAGCTTATTGCCATTCTGGCCCTGATGCACAAGCAGCCACAGGTTAGACAAGAATATACACAGGGTAGACTTCAGCCCTCCCTATCTTTCACTGGGTGTTGCAACAACATTCTGATTTAAGACCCCGAAATTCGGTAAAGTTGTGGTTATTACTGTAGTTGTTAGTTTTTATCTGTTTGTTTGCTTGCTTGTTCTAAACTGGCTGAACACAAATATATTATCTTGCAGTTTCTGTGGGTCAGGAAGCTGGTTATGGCTTAACTGGGTCCTCTAATTCAAGGTCTTTCCAAGGCATTTGTTTCATTCATCAAATATGCCTTACTCTCCTCCTTCCAGGCATAAGGTAGGCTCATAGTTTCCTACCCCTTTTGTGAGAATTTGCTTTGGGAAAGAGCATGTGAGGAGACATGGTTTATGTCATTTCTAGGCAGAAACTTTGAGTCAGGACACTATTTGTCATCTCCCTTTTTTCCTGCTTCAGCAATGGTGAAATCAAAGAGACTGAGGCTTCCTTAGCTTCACTTTCTAAAAGAGAACGATGATCATGTGGAGTAGTAATGAGAAATAAAGCCATTGCTGTTTAAATCACTGAAAACTTGAGTGCTGTTTTTCACTGAGGCAGGCTTTCTTGACTGTTACCAAAAGGATTTATTATTTTTGGACTGCCAAGGTCTTGTTTCCCATGAGCTGAAAACTAAGTCCTATCAACCCCGCCTGGCATATTCAACAGTTGATGACACTATTTTCTGTTTTGTCTCTGTTCATTGTCTTTGGTTCACAAGTTGTTGTTATTTTGAATGGCAGGTAGTATAGTAGAGCACAGTGGTTAAGAGCAAGACTTTGAAGCTAAAGCATGTCAAGTCTGTGTTGCCGACTTGAATGCTAAATGATGCTGTTGAATGAAGAAGGGATTGTGTTATTTATGGAGCTTTCCTATAAAATTATTTCTTCTCTTTATGTTCAGGATACATTTACCTCTTGAGATGACGATTAAACACATTCATAAATTACTTTGCAAATTAGAGAGATGTATTTGAACCTAATACCTTCTACTTACTATTGCTCCTTACGAAATTCCCAAATTTCACCTCCACTAAGGTAACAGGAAAAGTTTTATGAGGTCTGCCAAACACAGGAATGAACCCTCCATTTTCTAATAAGTTGAGTTTGTTAAATTTGTTTCAATCACATTGGGTCCTCTAAGATGCCTTGGGTTTAAAGCTGATTTACCCCCACAAGCAGCACTTGGGCTGAGCATAACTATATAATTTATTTTTGAAATTAAGAAAATGAAACGTAGCTTCCTGTGTTATTTTACCTTATATTTTACATATTTTATTAAGTATTATTACTGTCCAAAATTTAGTAATATGTGTTAAGTACTTTATAGCCATTTAATTTTGAACTATAGAAGCAAAAGTGAGTTTGAAGACAATTGGATAGATTTAAAGTGTACTTAGGGGATAAAATCAACAGAGTTTGTAACAGATTAAACATGGGAAGGTAGAGGGAAAGAGAATTGTCAAGCGTGGCTTCGTAGTTCTGGCTTGAGCAATTGAGTTAGTGAAAGTATCTTTCACTAAGACCATAGAAGAGGAAGAGGCCACATTTGATTTTATACATATTGAATTTGAGATGTCATTGAAACTAGGCAGTTTTGTATATACATCTGAAACTCGATGACTTCTGGGCTAGAGATTAAAGTAATGTGCACTGCATAAAGGTGGTAAAGTTATGTGTGTAGAGGAAATAATTTAGGAAGAGGATGCACAATGGGAAAAACCTAAAGAAACTGAGAAGGTGGAGACCCAAGCCTTTAGACAATTTTATAAGTTTATAAAATAAATGGAGAAGGAGTAGCCTGAGAGGAAATCAGGACAGTGCTATGTGACAGAAATCAAGGGAAGTGAGTATTTTAAAAAGGAAGGTCTGGGGTTGGGGGATTAAGATGCTGGATTGGATAGGAGGTAGGACTAGCTTGCAGCTCTTGCTCAGACAGAGAGAACAGCAAGTGGACACTCGTGTGAACTTTTGCTCCCAAAACTGCCACAGTAACATACCAGAAAAGCTGAGAGAATCCACGGCTCTTTGAAAGAACTGGATCATTGCTATAGGCTCCCTGAGATTCTTAAAAACTGTAAGTCTGCTTGCTTTCTCAGCTGGGAGGCTGGTGGTCTGGGGCAAGTTCTCAGCCCTAATCACTGGCTGCCTGGAAATAGACTCGGTGCTATTGGTTGGACACGGTGGGAATGAGACTGGCCCTTAGGACTGCGGGCTGTGTGGGAGTGGGGTGAGGCTGCGACTACCAGTTTTCCCCCAACCTTCCTTGGCTACCTGTATGACTCAGCAGAGGCAGCCATAATCCCCCTGGCTTACCCATAACTCCACTGGCCTGGTAATCACATCCCCATCCACCACTGCAACTGCAGCAAGCCCCATCCAAGAGAGTCAGAGCTCAGACACCACTACCCCTGCTGCCACCTGGTGGTCTTTCTGTATTCACCCTGGTTGCTGAAGACAAAGGACATAATATGGCCCTGCACAGTGCCTGAGAATCCTGAATACTTAACCCAGTGACCACAGGGCAAGTTCGCTTCCTCCCTAGAGTACCACAACTGATGCACTCTTGACAGCACGAACTCCTGGCTGGAGGCCAACCAACACAAAACCAGTGCACTAAAACAAAAATATGATCAACGACACTTACAGAGTCCACTTCACTCTCCTCCTGCCTCCACTGGAGCAGATGCTGGTATCCATGACTGCAAGACCTGAAGATGGATCACATCACAAGCCTCTTTGCAGACACTCCTCAGTACCAGCCCAGAGCTCGGTAAATCCACTGGGTGGTTAGACCCAGAAGAACAAAAACAATCACTGCAGTTCAGCTCTCAGGAAGCCCCATTGCTCAGGGAAGAAGAAGAACATCACATCAAGGAAGCAATCTGGAGTACAAAAGAATCTGAACAGTACTCCCTGTGTCCCAGTCTACCAGAAGGAACCAGAAAAACAATTCTGGTAATATGACAAAACAAGGTTCTTTAACACCCCCAAAAGATCACACCAGCTCACTAGCAATGAATTCAAACCAAAATTAAATCACTGAATTGAAAGAAAAAGAATTCAGGAGGTCGATTATTAAGCTAGTCAAGAAGGTCACCACAGAAAGGTGAAGTCCAACTTAAAGAAATAAAAATCCATGATACACCTGGGCATGGTGGCTCATGCCTGTAATTCCAGCACTGCAGGAGGTCAAGGCGGGTGGATCATAAAGTCAGGAGTTTGAGAACAGCCTGACCAACATGGTGAAACCCTGTCCCTACTAAAAATACAAAAAATTAGCCAGGTGTAGTGGCACATGCCTATAATCCAAGCTATTCAAGAGGCAGAGGCAGGAGAATCACTTGAACACTGGAGGCAGAGGTTGCAGAGAGCTGAGATTGCACCGTTGCACTCCAGCCTGGGGGCAAAGCAAGACTCCATCTCAAAAAAATAAAAAAAATAATAAAATATAAAAAAACATGATACAGCCTATGAAAGGAAAACTCTTCAGTGAAATAGCATAAATAAAAAACAAAAACAATCACAAGTTATGTGAATCAAGGACACACTTGGAGAAATGCAAAATGCACTAGAAAGTCTTCAAAATAGAACTGAACAAACAGAAGAAAAAACTTCAGAGCTGGAAGACAAGGTTTTAAAAGTAACCCAATCCCGCAAAGACAAAGAAAAACATAATTTAAGAAATGAACAAAGCCTCCAAGAAGTTTGGAATTATGTTAAATGACCAAACCTAAGAATAATTGGCATTACTGAGGAAGAAGAGAAATCTAAAAGGTGGAAAACATAATTGGGAGAATAACTGAGGAAAACTTTTCTGGCTTTGTAGGAATCTAGACATCCAAATACAAGAAACTCAAAGAACACCTGGGAAGTGCATCATAAAAAGATCATTACCTAGGCACATAGTCATCAGGTTATAAAAAGTCAAAATGAAGAAAAAAAATTCAAGAACTATGAGGCAAAGGCACCAGGTAACATATAAAGGAAAACCTATCTGATTCACAGCAGATTTATCAGCAGAAACTCTACAAGCTAGAAGGGATTGGGGCCCTATCTTAAGTCTCCTTAAAAAATAAATTATTAGCCAAGAAATTTGTATCCAGTGAAACTAAGCTTCGTAAATGAAGAAAAAAATACAGTCTTTTTCACACAAACAAAAACTAGAGAATTTGTCACTACCAAGCCAGCACTACAAGAACTGCTAAAGGAGTTCTAAATCTTGAAACAAATCTGGAAACACATCAAAACAGAACCCCTTTAAAGCATGAATCTCACAGACCTATAAAACAAAAATACAATAAATAAACCAAGGTTTTCAGTCAACAAATAGCATGATGAATGGAATAACACCTCACATCTCAATACTAACATTAAGTGTAAATTGCCTAAATGCTCTACTTAAAAGATACAGAATTGCAAAATGGATGAGAATTCACCAACCAAATATCTCCTGCCTTCAAGAGACTCACTTAACACATAATAACTCATATAAACTTAAAGTAAAGGGGTAGAAAAAAACATTCCACGCAAGTGGACACCGAAAGTGAGGAGGGGTAGCTATTCTTAAATCAAACAAAACAAACTTTAAAGCGACAGCAGTTAAAAAAGACAGGGACATTGTATTAGTCCCTTTTCATGCTGCTGATAAAGACATACTTGAGACTGGGTAATTTATACAGGAAAAAGGGTTTAATGGACTTACAGTTCCATGTGGCTGGGGAGGCCTCACAACCATGGTGGAAGGCAAGGAGGAACAAATCACATCTTACATGAATGGCAGCAGGCAAAGAGAGCTTGTGCAGGGAAACTCCCCCTTATAGAACCATCAGATCTCATGAGATTAATTGACTATCATGAGAAGAGCACAGGAAAGGTCTGCCCTCATAATTCAATTACCTCCCACCAGATTCCTCCCACAACATGTAGGAATTCAAGATGAGATTTAGGTGGGGACACAGCCAGACCATATCAGACATTATATAATGGTAAAAGGAAAATATCACAATCCTAAATATATATGAACCTAACACTGGAGCTCCCAAATTTCTAAAACAATTATTACTAGACCTAAGAAATGAGATAGACAGCAACACAGTAATAGTGTGAGATTTCAATACTCCCCGGACAGCACTAGACATGTCATCAAGACAGAAAGTCAACAAAGAAACAATGGATTTAAACTATACCCTAGAACAAATGGGCTTAACAGATATTTGTATCTACATTCTACTCAACAATTTCAGAATATACATTCTATTCATCAATGCATGGAACTTTCTCCAAGGTAGACCATATGATAGGCCACAAAACAAGTCTCAATAAATTTAAGAACATTGAAATTATATCAAGTCCTCTTTCAGACCACAGTGGAATAAAATTGGAAATCAACTCCAAAGGAACCCTCAAAACCATGCAAATACATGGAAATTAAATAACCTGCTCCTAAATGAGCATTGAGTCAACAATAAAATCGAGATGGAAATTAAAAAAATTTTTTTTTTTTTTTGAGACAGAGTCTCGTTCCGTCGCCAGGCGCCAGACTGGAGTGCAGTGGCACAATCTCGGCTCACTGCAACTTCTGCCTCCTGGATTTGAGCAATTCTCCTGCCTCAGCCTCCTGAGCAGCTGGGATTACAGGCGTGCGCCACCACTCCCAGCTAATTTTTTGTATTTTTAGTAGAGACCGGGTTTCACCATGTTGGCTAGGATGGTCTCGATCTCTTGACCTTGTGATCCGCCCACCTCGGCCTCCCAAAGTGCTGGGATTACAGGCGTGAGCCACCGCGCCCGGCCCCTAAAAATTCTTTAAACTGAGTGATAACAGTGACATAGCACATCAAAACCTCTGGAATACAGCAAAAGTGGTGCCAGGAGGAAAGTTCATAGCATTAAATGCCTCCATCAAAAAGTCTGAAAGAGCACAAATAGACAATCTCAGGTCACATCTCATGGAACTGGAGAAACAAGAACAATCTTAACCCAAACTCTGCAGAAGAAAAGAAATAACAAAGATCAGAGCAGAACTAAATGAAACTGAAACAAACAAAAAAATACAAAAGAAAAAGGAAACAAAAAGCTCGTTCTTTGAAAAAATAAATAAAATTGATAGCCCATTAATGAGATTAACCAAGAATGGAAGACAGAAGAGCCAAACAAGCTCAATTAGAAACAAAATGGGAGCTATTACTACTAATACCAAAGAAAAACAAAGATTATTCAAGGCTACTATGAACACCATTACGTGCTTAAACTAGAAAACCTGGGGAAGATGGATAAATTCCTGGAAATATACAACCCTCTTAGGTTGAACCAGGAAGTATGGAAAATTGGAATAGACCAATAACAAGCAGAGAGACTGAAATGGTAATTTTAAAAATGCCAACAACAAAAAGTCCAGGACCAGACAAATTCACAGCTGAATTCTATCAGACATTTAAAGACAAATTGGTATCGACCCTGTAGACACCATTCCACAGGATAAAGGGGGAATCCTCCCTAAAGCATTCTGTGAAGCCAGTATTACCCTAATACCAAAACCAGGGAAAAATATAACAACAAAAGAAAACTGCAGACCAATAGCCTTGATGAACATAGATGCAAAAATCCTCAACAAAATACTAGCTAACCAAATCCAACAGCATATCTAACAGATAATCCACCGTGATGAAGTGGGTATTATACTAGGGATGCAGGGGTGGTTTAACATCTGCAAGTCAATAAATCATCACAATAGATGCAGAAAAAGAATGTTTTGAGATATTTTTGTGACCTAGTAAAGTATGTTTAATATTTGGGACAAGCGTGCATTTGCAAAGAAGGTATTCAGGCAACAAATTTGATATATACCAAACAGACCTACATCGTCATTACTTTACTTACCTCTTTCTACTTGAGAGAGGCAGTTGTAGTTAAGAGGGAAATCCATGAAGACATTCTAGCGAAGTTCAAGTTTCTAACTTTCCTAACTTACTGTTTTACCTTGAACAAGATATTTAACCTCTCTGTGTTTTATTTTCCTCATCTTTAAACCGGTTGTGATTAGAATTCTTGCCTCATTAGTTTCTGAAAAAGATTAAATCCATTAGCACATTTAATGCACTTAAATTAGCGTTTGGTGTGTAGTAAGACTTACAAGTGGTTAAATAGTGTTACTGTTATCCTTACTTCTACTTGTGTCCTTGTTCTTCATGGGTTTGAAAAAGTGAATTAAAGTTTTATACAGGTACTATTTCTCTATTTTAGCTTATTATTCCTATAATTCTTGTTTTATAAATGCTGATGCTATATTGTGTCATGTTTAGGTATTCGTATTCAGTGTACTGGTTAGCAATGTAGGTATATATTCAAAACTGTTATGTCTTCTTTGTAAGTGCTCCTCGTTTGATTACATTTTGAATTCAACCTTCCCTACCATTAGATTCATTATTCCTGCTTTCCTTTGGTGCATTTTCCTGTGTCTTTATTTACCCTTTTATTTCCCAACTTTCTGATCACTTGCGTTTTATGTGCAGCATGTATATACAGAATGTAGCTTGGTCCTGGCTTTGAAAGCTGATGTAAGAACTGTTTACTTTTAATATTATAATCAATTTTCATTCATATTATGCTACTTAAGTCATTATCCATTTATTATAATTTATATTATTCTTTATGTTTTTACATATATGTGAAAAATGCAATATATATAGATGATCTGTTTATTTAATTAACTATGCCCTTATATATTTTTGTTGCTGATTTAGATAAATTTTAATCTTGTTCTGCTGGTGACCAACATTGCCCTCCAGCATGAGCTATCACTATGGAGATATATGAGGCCCACTAGATTATTTATCTTTTATAAGTGACTTAAATCTTTTCTTCTGGATATTGCAATAATTCTTTAATTTTGAAGTCCAATGACTTTATTAGGATATGCCTCGTTTTGATCTTTTAATGTCAGGGTTTCCTCTGATACGGCAGGCCCTTTTATTTCTAGAGAGTATCTTTGAATTAAATTTTTGTGTATTTTTGTTTTTGATAATTTTGGTTTTCTTCTTTAGGAATACCAACTACGTATATGTTAGATTTCCCTTATCAGTATTGTTTATTTACATTGTCCCTTGAATCTTTTTCAGTAATGATTTTCTTACCTTGTATTTTGCCTGTTTCATCAGTGCCATTCATATATTTATTAGTTTGTTCTTAGCTAGGTTTATACTCCATTATGTTGCTTTCAATGTGGGCTTCAAATCTGTAACAGTTTGGTTTTTTCTATTCCACTTCTTTCCTAAACTCTGCCAGCTTCTGTTATTTTGCCATATCTTCTTTGAGTTCTTGTACCTCTTCTTGTTTCCCAATAAAGTTTATTAAGGTTTTTTTCTATTTATTGCATTGAATTTATTACTATATTTGTTACAATTTCTTCTTTATGTCTTGATATCTTTCTTCCTTTATTTTTAGTCATTGTGTATAGATCCTTAATTAGTTCCTTTTATTTTGTATTTTTAAAATTTTTAAAAATTAATTTTATTATGCATATTTGAGGATTTACATGATGTTATGGCATATGTGGATGGTAAAAGGATTACTATAGTAAAGCAAATAAACATATCTATTACCTCACATAGTTACTTTTTTATGACAATAGCAGCTAAAATCTAATTATTTAACAAAAATTCCAAATACAGTTTTATTACTTATAGTCCTTATGTGTACATTGCATATGTAGACCTGTTCTTTCTACATATCTGCTACTTTTTATCCTTTGACCTACATCTCTGCAATTTCTATCCAAATCTTCTGCCCCCTGGTAATCACTATTTATTCTCTATCTCTGTATATTTGATCTTTTTTTTTTAAGATTCCAAAAATAAGTGAGATCATGAAGTATTCATTATGTGTATAGCTTATTTCACTTAGCATAATGTTCTCCAGGTCCATCCATGTTGTGGCAAATGACAGGATTTTTTTCTTTTTTTAAGGCTTAATAATATTCCATTGTGTGTGTGCTTGCTTAGTTCAGCAGACACTTAAGTTGTTTCAGTATCTTGGCTCTTGTGAATAATGTTGCAATGAACATGAGAATGCAGATATCTTTATGAAGTGGTGATTTCATCTCCTTTGGGTATACATTCAGAAGAAAGATGCCTGGGTCATATAGTAGGTCTATTTTAAATCTTTTTAGGAATCTCCATACCACTTTCCATAACAGCTACACCAATCTACATTCCCAATAGCAGTACACTAGAGTTTCATTTTCTCTACACACTCATCAACATTTATGTTTTCTCCTTTTGATATTAGCCATCCTAACAATTGTGACGCAATATCACATAGTGGTTTTAATTTGCATTTTCTTCATGATTAAGGATGTTGAGCGCTGGTTCCTTTTAGATTATTAAGTTGAAGTTGGTGAGTTTTTCTTGTAATAGTTAGAAGTCCTCTTTTTAGCCTTCTGAGCCTTTACTTGTCTTGGCCAGTAGAGATTGGAGCCACCTTGCAGATTCCCTCACCTTCATCTCTTTGCTTCCTAATTGTTACTGCAAATGAGGCTGCTTGTATTTCTTATTCTCCTCTCTCTGCCAGCTTCTTTGTCACGTCAACCGGATTCAGAAAATCTCCAACCATCAGCCAGTGCTCACAATTCTCTCATTTTCAAAAAGGAATATATTGGCGCTCAGTAAATGCCACTTACTTGAGAGATTTGTGTCTTACCAGTTGTATCTGAGATGTGCAACATCTAACATCCTCTAAGGATCCTCCTGCATTTCAGTTTGTCCTTTACTAAGTTTGGTAGCCTTTTTATTCCTATATTGTGATTTGAGATTACCGCTCTCTTCTAATTTTATCAAAATGGAACTTGCTTTCCAAATTGCTTTTGGGTATTTTCTAAGAGAACAATAGGAAACGTCAATCTTTGACTATGTTAAAAACCAGATGTTTTCTGAAATTCTTGAAGCCTCTTATCAGAACATACCCTCTGTGCCTATTCTGTGGTTCACATTAGAAAGCATTGTCCACATCATTAATTCTGCCAGGAAAGTATAGTTTGTCTCCTAATGAAACTGCTCTGGTTCTTTTTATTTTTAATTCATAAACAAATTACCATTCAGTTTTATGGATATTTATTATATAATAAAAATTTATTAAAACTATTTTTATTTTTAAACATTGACTATTTCCTTAGTGATGGATTTTAGCCGTGAGTCTATTTCGGTCAAGTCTAAATTGTACCTTTGCAATAGCATCTAATGAGATTCATTTCCTTTTCTATATTGCTTAGTTATCTGACTTGAGTGTTTTTGTCTGTAGACCTGTGATAACATTTGTTCCCCATTTTTCATCATCTTAATTTTAATGAGCAATTTCTGGATTTCTCCTTCACCAAATTATTTCTTTTTATAGCTATTTCTATTGTCCATATTTGCATTTGTATCTGTTTATATCTCAGCTCCACACCTAAATTAATTTCAAATACCTTTTGATCAAGCTACTTCATGAAATAATTTGTTAGACACATTTTTGTCAGCTTCTTGATATACACTCATGCAACCCTTGCCAACAGTCTATGCTTATGGTATTTTTATGGTATGTTTCAAAAATTATATCCAGCTCTGCCATACTACATATGTAGGTAGTCATTCACTTTAATTTTCTACTAAAAATGTAAATATCTCCAGATACATATATTTCATTTCTGTCTACTTTTATTCCCCATGTGGAATAGCAGAAATAGGTAGTAATGAGTCTGTTAGATGTATCATGGCAGGATAGCCATAACACTTCAGACACCCTCTTTAGAAGGAATATCATTCAGTTATGACCACTTTCATATTTGCCACTAAATTACCATGCTTATCTCCATCTGGGGTAAGCAGCAAGATTCTTCTCACTTGTTGCTAGAGCTTATGACTTGATATCTTACTCTGAATGACTGGAGTTCAACCAGAGTGTGATAACACACCAGGGTGTCTAATAGAGCTATGAAAAAGAAGTGCAGTTACAGGTAGCAAGTGATAATTGTGCATCACATGTTCTCTTTGCTCAAGACAAAGCATGCTTTAGGAGATCCACTTGAGGATGATGGTTTGTGGTGTGCGGGAATGAATATAAGAACTAACTGCCTTAGAAGGCAAGAGGAAGCTCTTTTAGCAAGTCCAAAATTATTATTCACAGCGGTTCCAGATCCATTTATTATCCCAGTATCTTCTAGTTCTCTGCTGAGTAATGTTATTTCATGTGTTCTTCGTCACTAATATTTTTCTTGTTTTTTGAGTTTCCTTTTAAATTATGTTTTCATTTGGTCTCAAATCATTGTTGTCTCCTCCTTAATGAACCAAAACAAAGGAATATCAATTAGAGCTTTTCCATTACAAATGCATTCTCTTGTATTTGTAGTGGATATAATTAGTAGTTTAATTCAGGCAGGGACATAAACAAAGCACATACCTTGTACTGCACTATAAACTTTAGTCATTTCTTAGCTATATAAGTACTGATACCCTCTGCATAGCATCTCCCATCCTTTACTTCTGCAGAATGCCTGTAGGTATGACAGAAAATGGATTTTGGTAATAGCTGTGCAGTAATCTGACATAGTAATCAGATGCCCTCCTCCTACTCATGGAGAGTTCAATTTAAATAGTTATCTTACCAACCCTTTGCTCACATATGGTCTGGTAGTTACATTAGATTTAAATGAACATGAAGGGATCTTTGCCTTGACATAGGTAAAATCTTATTAAACCAAGAAATACTTAGGTTAAACAAAATAGAACATTAAAAAGAATATAATTTCAATCAGAATAGATAAAATTAGGACAGATAACATTGACTTTACGAGCACAATTGCATTATAGAAAATAGAAACACTAAAAGCAAAAAAGTAAAAGCCATGGGAAATAGCATGGCTATCAAAGTTTACTTGTGGCAAGTCTTTTTTACAATCATTTTATGAGTCTAATTTTTATATTATTTTAATGTCATTTAACAAGGGATTATTATGAAATGTGGCTTATGATGGAAAACAAGTCAAATTCTTACTTTGATCTCCCTCCCAATTTCCATGAAAAATTAAATTTATTTTCCTTTCAAGTTCTTTCCCCTCTGTGCCTTCCCTCTTAGATAATGAAGCACTAACTTCTTCTAGTTTACTGACATTTTTCTAGCAAAAACAAACTTCTCATTGATTTTTTTTTTTTTTTTTTTTGAGACGGAGTTTCGCTCTTGTTACCCAGGCTGGAGTGCAATGGCGCGATCTCGGCTCACCGCAACCTCCGCCTCCCGGGTTCAAGCAATTCTCCTGCCTCAGCCTCCCGAGTAGCTGGGACTATAGGCACGTTCCACCATGCCCAGCTAATTTTTGTATTTTTAGTAGAGACGGGGTTTCACCATGTTGACCAGGATGGTCTCGATCTCTTGACCTCGTGATCCACCCGCCTCGGCCTCCCAAAGTGCTGGGATTACAGGCGTGAGCCACTGCGCCCGGCCTTCTCATTGATTAAAATTCTCTTAGAGATGGTTTTTAAAAAGGAGTAAGTTTTTCTGCCATTTTTCTCCAGGTGGAGTAACTGCATTGGTAGGCTATGTGACTTCAAGGTAATGGCATGCCAGCATGTCAGGTGTTGCTGTGGTGCTAAGAATCATATTCACAGGCATCTTTTTCATGATGTCTTCATCTCTGATCTTAGATACTCTACATGCATGGCTAATGTACTCCTGGCTGCACACAAACATCTGCATGTTCTCAGTTTTTCTCTCCCCCACCTTTAAGAATGCCCATCATTCTTAGTCTTCAGTTATTAATGTAACTCACTATGGGCTTCTCCAGCTGTCCTCAAAATGTATGCTGAATAAGACATGAGGAGGGAAGCTTAAAAAAAAATTAGATAGCTTTTCCAGTCTAGGCAAGTCATTAGATGAAGGTAAGTCAGAAAAGAGAGGAAAATCTTCCATACTGTATAGTTGGATTTGCACTATGAGATAGATAGAAAGATACAACTTTATTCCAATATTATTATCAATGATTGCATACATTCAGTTTCAGAAAATGCTTCTACATTCCAAGTATTTTTTCTAAATGATGAAATTAAGTAAAGAAGATGCCCCCACCTCCAGAATTTTGTAGACTTATAATAGGCATTATAACTGTTATAAAATGTCTAGATATTAAATTCAGTCATTTGCTTTTAATTGTATTTTTTTAGATATATCATTTGTACATATACATATATGTATCACCATTAATGATAATGGCCTCTAATTTTAGGTGATGATTTGTATCACAGTATTTCACATATGGGTGCTTTACACAAAAATATCGAAGAACTAGGAAACACAGGACTTCCCACTGCATTCTTCATTATAATGTAGTATATTACTCTTCTGTATGACAACCATCAACACAATTGACGACCATGTATATGGTATAATTTTTTTTTTTGCCCAGGCTGGAGTGTGGTGGTATGACCTCAGCTCACTGCAACCTCTGCCTTCCAGGTTCAAGCAATTCTCCTGCCTCAGCCTCTGGAGTAGCTGGGACTGCAGGTGCACACCACCACGCCCAGCTACTTTTTGTATTTTTAGTAGAGACGGGGTTTCACCATATTGGCCAAGCTGGTCTCGAACTCCTGACCTTGTGATCTGCCCACCTTGGCCTCCCAAAATGCTAGGACTACAGGCGTGAGCCACCACACCTGGGCCTTGCTATAATTTCACTAGATATTTGAAGACGTCAATATCTCGCCCCTGACTTTTCTTACTCAATGGTTAATACCAGAAATTTCAATGTTGGACGCTCCTATTCTCCCCTTTAGTTTGTCTTTCTTTCTCTTCATCTTCTTTGTTTCTTTTTCCTTTATATCTTCAATTCAATCATTTATTTTTAAATTCTTGTTTGTTCTCTATTTGTTCATTTAATGAAAACCAAGGAATACAAGGAATTTACTAGGAATACAAAGATAGTGCTAATAAAAGATTTTATGTGTATTCACCTACAAATCTACTGGGAAGATGTTCATATGAGATGGTGTCAGTAACTGACTCCTCAGTTGGCCAAAGCACCTGAAAATAGGTTTAGAAAAGGGGTTATAGAAAAATATAAAGGTTTAGGATGGTTGAGTAGGGGAAGGCATAGCAAATATGGCAACAAATAGAATTCAAGGCACTGAATATAACTTCATCAATTTCACTGGTTTGTCCAAAATTGACTCCACATTAGAAAATCTGGATTATTTAACATCATTGCAGCCATTTCTTTATTTAATCATTTTTCTAAAAACTTATGCATTCCCTCCAGAAAATTTCAGTTATTCAGGTTTAGTGGACAGATATTTAGATGTGTTGACAGATATTCTTTTCTTTTTTATATGAATATTTATTTATTTTAGAGACAGAGTTTCACCATGGCCCAGGCTGGTCTGGAACTCCTGAGCTCAGGCAATCCACTGGCCTCGGCCTCCTGAAGTGTTGGGATTATAGGCGTGAGCCACCACGTTAGGCCAAAAACATTCTTTTCACACAACGTAATTATCTCATGTCTATTCATTTCTTACAATGACTGCATTTTTCCCAAATAAAAATGCCTAACGTGTCGTCTAGAAAATATCAATCTATCCCCTTTGCTTACATTGCAAAATGAAAATAGTATTTTGCAAAAATTGACCAGGACATAGATTGGAGGATGACTTGGAGAGAAGAGAAACTGGAAATGCAGAAGCAATTGAAATACTTATTTTCCAGGTTTAAATACCACCTCTTCTCATCCCATCCTTGGCTTCCTTTTGTCAGGCAGATATGAACACATATATCTTTAATCTCCTTTCACACATGGTGAAATACATGTCGAACTCTATGTTTTGTGTCGATGGTCTATGTATATTTAACTATATACAGTTGTCCACGATCTACATCAGAGGTAATAAAGTATTAATTTACACTACAATGGTGGTAAAGGAAAGGAATTTATAAGCGGAAATGAGTTTGGGAAAGATTGTGAAGGAAGAATTGATAGAACTTGATCCTCGATTAAATGGAGGGCGGGGAGAGCAAAGTTTCATGATAAGTTTTATGCAGAGTGTCCTGGGAAAACAGCGGTCCCTATGAGCAGAAGTGGGGACAAGGTATTTGTTGGGAAAATCTTAATACCAAGCTGGACACAGTCAAGAGTCAACTTTTGGCAGAAAGGATTAATGGACTGCTTGGACAAAAATCAGAAATGAAAAGTTCAAATAAGATTCCCATCATCAAGTGTCGTTTTTTCTCACCCGGGAGCCAGGCGGAGGAGGATCCGTGTTCAATGCTCTCAGGCTTCCTCTTTCTTCAGTGAGGCCGCAGCTGCTTTTTTTCGCCCCCTGGGAGCCTTCACTTTCTCCTTGGTGCCTGTCTGCACCATCTGAGCAATACGCAGATCCTCCTCCAGGTGGCGCTGCTGCCTCCTCCACTGCCGCACGTGCCCAGAGCCCATGCTACAGCCTCGCACCCCTGGGGAGCCTGGGGCTGGAGGTGGACAGGGCTTGGGTGAGCTCTTACACCCTGAGGCCCTCTCCCGGGCCTCTACTCTACCTCTTTGGGCATTGTAAGGTTCTTGGGGGAGTCCTGGAGAGCAGGCTAGGAGGAAGGTGTAGGCCCTGACAGATGATGGTTTCTCTGACCAGATGACTGAGCTCTTGACTTTACAGCCCTCCTCCCTCTAGAGCCCCTCGTGTGACCCCAGCTGGCCTTCCCTCATTTTCCCTGCTCCCGCATGACCTGGAAGCCATGGCCTCCCTCCTGAAGAAAGAGCTGGAACAGATGGAAAACTTTTACTCTGATTGGAGGATGATCACTTACCCCACCACCTGTTCTCATGGCCACTGCAGCCACTGGCAATGTCTCTTCGCCTCCCCCTCCCCACCTTTGACCTTCTCCAACCTGCCCTGTATACCCTTGACTTGCAGGCCTCTCCTGCCTCAGCAAGTCCGGGTGTGGGAAGGGCT
Organism: Alouatta palliata; assembly: GCA_004027835.1. NCBI lineage: Eukaryota > Metazoa > Chordata > Mammalia > Primates > Atelidae > Alouatta > Alouatta palliata. Next base: position 148,884 of record PVKV010002940.1, read on the forward strand.
TGATGCCCTTGTCCTCACCACAGCAGCCTCCTTCCCCTCTAGCCTGGTCTCCTGCCCCAATCCTGACACCACCCAAGGGGACCACATGCAAAAGAACAGAGAACAGGTCAGAGGCTCTGAGGGACCGCTAGAAGAAATGGGCAGAGGTGAGGCCCTGGGGGACAAGTGCCATGTCCTGCAGTCACAGGACAGGAGCTGAGGGAGAGAGCTGAGTCAGCAGAGCTGGAGATCAGCCAGTGCACTAGGTTCCAGCCAGAGGACCACCACAGCTAGGTGGGCAGGGACTTTGTGTTGTAAGGGGAGCTGATTTGCAGCCCTGGCTCACTTTTGGTTTTGGGTTGAGGTGGGAGGGCCTCCTCCATCCTCCCTTTGTCTCCAACTTCATTCCTACTATCACACCCCTGCCTTTTTGGGGGGCAGACGAAACAATGTCTCACCATTTTGCTCAGCCTTGTCTCAAACTCCTGGGCTCAAGCCATCTTACCTCTGCCTCCCAAGGAGCTGGGACTACAGGGTGGACGGGCGCCTACTTCTGGTTTTATTGTCTCTCCTCTCCTGTCCTTTTCTGAATGTCATTACTCTTCCTTCCTTAGAGTGGTGGAATGTTTGGCCTCAGTCAACGTTTACTCAAGTAGCCCAGAAACTAAGGTGCACATGGCATGCAGAGAGCGGGGCAGAGCTTGAAAACCTGATCTCTTGAAATTCAAATCAGTGGTTTCTTGCAAGTTGTATTTGGTGGGTTCTGGAGTGACTGTGGGATAGAATAAGGAAGTAGGGCCAGGAAGCTATGCAGAATTACTATGCAAAAAAGAATAGGAGAGCTGACTGTTTATGTAAGTCAAGGGAGGTTCTAACTATGGAACACATATAATAAAAGCAGAAAAGCAAGCCAAGTGCCCTTGGGGAACTGGCTTTGGAGAGGGAGCCAAAAGATGGTCAAGTTCCCAGAGCAGGTGAATATACAGGCAAATGAGGCGGAACAGGCAGGGCTGGGAATGGCCATAGTTGGAAACTAAGTGTTCATTTTAGCTTTAGAAAGTCAGTATTTTTTAATGTGATGGGGGAGGGGTCTGCATCAGGGGCGGGGACTGATCCTTTGTGGGATTGTGAACAGAAATAAAATGAGAAGCTTCTTTTTGAGAAAAGATCAAATTAGAGCAAAAAGGATGCATATCAGGGAGTTTGGGAGTGATAAACTATGAAGAGTTTATGTTCAGCTATTAATTTCAAAGCCAGGTTCTGTGAGTCCCACTGGTACAATGAAAAGATACTTAAGTCACAACTGCATAGGAAAATCATCTCTGTTACCATGGCATTTAGTGGCTTTCTATATTCCAGATTTTACTAGATTTTAAGATTCACAACATATTTAATATTCACAACAAGTATTAGCATGACTAATATTAAGTTGTTACAACTTTCTCTTTAAAGATGATGAAAATTAAGTTTAGAGATGGTAAATTGTGTATTGCAAGCTCACAATATACTGAGTGGTAGAGCATGGATTTGAGAAAAGATAGTTTTGTGTGTGAATGATGACAGTTTTACAGTTTTTAAAATTCCTTTAAAAATTGGTAAGCTGTCTTTATTATGTAGTCTAAGCTGTATGATCTTTAGTTGCTCACAAGTTTATATTGATTATGTGAAAATATTTTTTAAAATTATTGTGATATTATTATTATTAAATAAGAATGCTAGTAGTAGTTTAAAGCAATCTCAAATGTTTAGATATTAAACTACAGATTGTTTGTAACTTCACATTTAAATAATTAATCCTGTAAACTTCAGCCATAAAAGTTTTGTTTTCCATGTAAAGGTTCTTGGTTGCAAGTGGTAGAAACCACTGCTACTTATCAGAAGCAATAAAGAAAAAGAAAGTTGAAATGATATAGTACCCGGCATAACCAATAGAAAGGCAAAAGAACACAGAAAATTGTATTAGAAATAATTGAGGCTAGGCACCTAAAAAGTCAGCCAGCCAGTGTTACCACTGTACTAATTATGCCTTTTTCCTCATAATTTCAGCATTGTCACGTAAATAATGTCTGTCTATCTTTTCATCTATGCAGCCTTCCCTTGAGATTTAAAAATCTGGTCAAAAACCTAAGCCACAAACCTGTCCTTTAATTAACAGAGAATGGATAGAGAGAACCACCTTCCTCAATTTGATTTCCAGAGTGGGAGACAGGGCCCTGTCTTCACACCATTTGGAGATCCATCAGAATAGGAAGTATTTGAATGTTGATTAGGAACATCCTAAAAATTTGGAAATGAAGTTGCGTATTAGTGGAGACAAATCCGTTTTCTAAGAAATCACTGTCATATATTAATTTCAAAGAATAGCTTGGAGCAACAGAGCTTAATAACAAAGGAAAGTCCAGCATCTAGGTCTCTGGACCCTCTTTTCTTTACCCATGTTTATCCACATCGTTATGGTGTATAGTAAATATAATACCAATTACAGTGCCTAATATGGTACATGTAGTCTAAATGTAGCTCCATTTTTCTCTCTTGTCTGTTTTGAACGCTGACCTAAGAAATGAGAGTTTTGTCACGCATCTGCATGGAAGATTATATTTTATTTTACTTCTAATATAAATCTTTAAGAATTACATCTTTGAAATTGTCCCCTCACGTAGCATCAGCATAAGCTTATGTGTCAGTGAATAAAACAGGATCCCAAGGAGAATTGAAGTAATCAGCTATTTTAGGCATTAAAGCAGGTAACTGATTTCTTGCTTCACCTGTGAGGGAAAAAAAAAGCTAGATTTGTCAATTTGATTATATGAGTGCATCTGGTAATCTAAGAAAGTTGAAAATTCAGGTAAGTTCAGAAATTCTTATTCTATTCAACTCAAAATAATTGTTTTATCATAGTTTTGCCCTCTTGTGCACAAAAAGAAGAGACTTTAAAACTTGTGTTTGAGCAGTTAAAATTTAGTTTGCATGATAAACAGCCTCACCACTATCATCAACAACAGATTTATTTGTGTTTATTCTTTGTAGGCGTTGTGCTGGTGGCTTGCATAAGCCTGAGACAGTTAATTTCCCTTGAGTGTTTTAGTTATAGAAAAGCTATTCAAAATGTAAAGACAGTGCAAAAAGGGAAAAATTCAGTGGTCTTGCCTTTGTGAAATATGTACATGAACACATCTATACCTACCTACACACGTAGATACAGATATGGATACATATTATTCCTGTATTTTACAATACAGCTAAGAAAACGAGGACAGTGTAACACTGTATCTCCACTACTTAACAGCTGTTTAAAAGATTTTTCAGTACTATTTCCAAATATCATTCATTGACATAAATAAATGATAAAAGGTTAAAATGTTTCTTTTTAAAAAAACTTTTGCAGATGAGAACAAGATGGCAAGAACAATGTTATTATGTTTCCTCACATCCTCCCCCCAACCCCATTAAAACAAATAGAGCTACTGGAATAGGATAGCAAAATTAAAAATGGCTTTTGGAAAATCTACAACAAGTTTACAATAAACCTAAAACAAAACTAAGATATCTCTGCAGACCTTACGATAGAGATTCAAAGGCCAAACTACTGACAGCAACAAGACCCATGTGTGCAGGATGGAGAGGTGAAGCAAAGGGACTTGAGAAGATTGTCAGAGAATGCCAAATAAGCCAGTGAGTACTCAACTGGAATTCTAAGCAAACCAGTGTGAAAACAGCAGTCAAAACTGGGAGGGGGTTTTGCAGGCTCAAATTAACAGATGAATGCAAGGGGATTGTGGTAAAATTGGATGGTGTTTCGTGGGTCTAGGTGTGTGAACTCTTGAAATTAATTTAGCAAAATCCCTTCTAGTTTAAACCCCTCTGCTAAGCAGAAACTACCAGGACTAAGAGCCACATTTAGCAGGATAAGGACAGTAGGGGCAAAGGAGACAGATGGTCCAGATATAAGTGAGAGAGGGAGAGTGGGCCAGCATATCTCAGAAAGTATGCGGTCATATTTTTAACACTTCCTGGAAACAAAAGCACTAGAGGGAGGGAGTGCCAGAGCCATGAAGTTAATTAAGCCAACCTTGCCCACCGTCCCCTCCTGATAATAAAGGAAAGCTCATCTTACTTCTCCATGAACAATAGAAAAGATCTGTGGTCATAATTACATAATTATAAAATTATATAATTATATAATAATACATAATTATAAAAAAGATATGCCCATATTATGTTTCAAAAGTATAACTTTCAAAATTAGCTGAAAAGTTAAGAAAATTATAGAACTATAACTAATAGCATCAATGGGAATTAGAAAATTTAGATTAGGTGATGGGGAAACATTCTTTTAAAAGGCTGATGAGGTGTTGAAAGTAATTAGAAATAAAAAAAATCATTTTGGAAATGAAAACTCAACGATAAGGAGCATCAGAAAAGTAAACACAACAGATTATGCCTGAAATATATATAGAAGCTGTGTAGGAGAAAATTTGTTTTAATTTTTGAAAGAAGAAGGAAGAGATAGGGAAGATTTGAGAGAATGTAGCAGACAGATAAGCCAATCATAAGGAGCAAATGTATGTAGGCATCACAAAGAACAATACCCACAAAATGGAATAGCATCAATACTAAAATTAATAATACAATGTTGAAAATAAAGACTTAAAACTATATATAGATGGGAATAAATTTAACCAAGGAGACAAAAGAGTTATACACAGGAAACCTAAAAGCATTACTGAAATAAATTGAAGATGACACAAATAAATGGAAAGGCATATCATGAACTGAAAGTTTATGGACTGGAAGATTTAATATTCTTAAGATAATAATACTCCTCAAAATAATACACCAATTTAACACAATCTCTATCACAAAGTCTCAAAGATATATTTTGCAGAAGTAAAAACTTACCCCAAAATTCACATACAATCTAAAAGGACCTCAAATAGCCAAATCAATTTTGAAAAAGAGCAAAATTGGAGGGCTCACACTTTCTGATTTTAAAACTTACTACAAAGCTACAGTAATCAAAATAGTGTGATACTGGCATAAGGATAGAAACATAAATAAGTGGATTAAAATACAGAACTCAGGGCCGGGCATGGTGACTTACCCCTGTAATCCCAGCACTCTGGGAGGCCAAGGCAGGTGGATCACAAGGTCAAGAGATCGAGACCATCCTGGCCAACATGGTGAAACCACTTCTCTAGTAAAACTACAAAAATTAGCTGGGCATGGTGGCATGTGCCTGTAGTCCCAGCTACTTGGGAGTCTGAGGCAAGAGACTCACTTGCACCTGAAAGGCCAAGGCTGCAGTGAACCAAGATCTCACCACTGCACTCCAGCCTGGCGACAGAGCAAGACTTGGTCTGAAAACAAACAACAACAACAGAACTCAAAAATAAACCTTGGCATATATTGGTCAATTAATTTTCAACAAGGATGTGAAGACCATTCAATGGGGGAAAGGGTAGTCTTTTTAACAGGTAATGCTGGGAAAACTAGATATCCACATGCAATAGGATGAAGTTAGATCCTTGCCTTACAGAATATAAAAAAAAAAGTTCAGATAGATCAAAGAGCTAAACATATAAACTAAAACTATAAAACTCTTAGAAGAAAATATGGGGGAAGATCTTTATGATATTGGATATTGTGATGATTTTTTGGATGTAACACCAAAAGCACAGGCAATTAAAGAAAAAGTAGACAAGTTAAGCTTCATCAAAATTAAAAACTTTTGTGCATGAAGGGAGTGAAAAATCAACCCACAAAATGGGGGAAATATTTTCAAGTCATATATCTGATAAGGGATTAATATGCAAAATGTATAAAGAATTTCTTATATTCAACAATTTTTAAAAACACAAACAAAAGACCCAATTTAAATATGGACAAAGAATTCAAATAGACATTTCCCCAAAGAAGTATACAATTGACCAATAAGTAAGTAAAACACTGCTCAGTATCCCTAGTGATTAGGAAAATGCAAATGACAATCGCAAGATGCCACCCCACACCCATTAAAATGGCTTTTATCAAAAGAATGGAAACTAGCAAGTGCTGGAGAGGACATGGAGAAGTTGGAACTCTTGTGCTTTGCTAGCAGGAATGTAAACTGCTGCAGCTGCTGAGGGAAACTGGCAATTCTTCAGAAAGTTAAAAATAGAACAACACAGGATCCAGCAATTTCACTTCACTAGATCCATACCTAAAAAAATGTCTGTAATCCCAGCACTTTGGGAGGCCAAGGCAGAAGAATTACTTGAGGCCAGGAGTTCAAGACCATCCTGAGTGGTCTTGAACATAGCAAGACCCTGTCTCTACAAAAATAAAAAGAAGGTAGTTTTTTCCAGTTCTGCGAAGAAGGTCATTGGTAGCTTGATAGGGATAGCGTTGAATCTGTAAATTACTTTGGGCAGTATGGCCATTTTCACGATATTGATTCTTCCTAGCCATGAACATGGAATATTTCTCC